>CM043735.1:16153309-16196912 GCA_023968675.1 Taenia pisiformis | reverse complement strand
ATTTCACAAGCATCGCTTAGTGGCTGCGAGGTATGACTACGCAATTATTTGTGGGTGGTTCGCGGCATGCCTGAAAAAAGTCTACAAAGAGCGACAATTTTTGCTCAACTTCAACACTGACTAGGCATTTTTTGCGGTAATTGGTCTCAACGCACAAACTCATGAATGATTTGATTGTTATAGGCGTTAACTAATTGATGAAATTCCAGTGAGAGCGCATATTCCCAAGACACGCATGAAAAAGTTATGGGCACGTTTTAGTTCGTGCATCAGCCAACCTCAATTACTACTCGCAATCCAAGGTGCCCGACGCTCATTCTGCTCGTAAGTAAATGGAAAGACTGCAAAATATTATGCACTTAATGATGCATCTATGGTGAACTCTAAAAGAGGCTGAGATTTCAGGAATTTTGTTACAGTAGTTCCTCTGTCGGTTTTAAACAGGGTAATCCCTGCCATAACCAATCTTGTTTTAGCAAAGTTTCTTTTGCTTGTTGCATTCTACTTTGCAGAAGGATTAGACAGAAATTTCTTCACGGAATATGTCAGGCCATATTACATTTCTAAAAGAGGAGCAGTTAGATGAGTTCCTGCCAGCTTTCCTAAAACAAAAGTAGGCTCTCCACTGAACCTCATTGCGTGTCATCTCAACGCATCGAAAGTACTTTATCAAAGTTAGCTAAGCTACGGCCTGACATGTGAAGCCTCGGCCATGGATCCCATCATTCGTAAAGTCGCCTTACAGAGGGCTTTGGGGATAACGTGTTTCTTGCTTAAAAAAATAGTAATCATTTAGCCGAGATACTAGTTAAGAGACCATGGCAGCCTGATAAGGGGAAGTAAGAGAAGAGAGGTTGGACCTCAGCCCAGCTGTGGAATAGGCGGCCGGCCGACCACTGGATTTGAGCTGTGGTACGAAATGCAGAGCTGCGCAGGTCGATGGGTTCAGCGCCGGTGCCGGCAGGCCCAAATTGAAATAGCTATTCGCTGAGAGGAGGTGGCGGACTGGGCCAGATGTTCAGCTTGTTGCATCGGTAGTGGCAGATTAATCTTCATCCATGCTGGCCACTCGCCGCGGTTGCAACGATGCACGAAGAAGGCACACTCCAAGAGCAGACAGGCTCTGGCCAACACCGGTGCATTCTACCAGAAATGCAATGTAAGGCGAAATATATTCGTGATCTCGAATTATTTGGACTGCTTCTCACGGAGCACATAAAACGCACTTCATGACTATGAACTTGCTAAGGATAATTTTTTCCCACAATGGAAATAACTTCTTAAGTTTTAAACCACTGCAAGCTTCAACTTCCTCAGCCAATCATATTACCATCGATTGCTGTTGAAATAACAAAGGATACTACTACAGCGATGCCTTCACGCCTGAGCCCAAAGTTTGGCTTAGAAAACATGGCAGATAACTTTTGACCACACTGAGGGCCACCCACTACTCTTCAGGCAGTAGAGTTTGGCTAGGAAACACCTATTCAACGAAAAATTTTTGTTTTCAAATGCTCTCACTCCTTTCTGCGACCAATAACCAGTATGAGGCAAACAGCCCAGCAAACTATTGCCCGCCCAGAAAGTCACCTCGAATCCATCATCGGCCACCAGCTCTTCCATGCTAAGGTAGACGCCCTTTTACATGGACTTAGCTCGTTTCTACTTTCCTGAACGTAGCGCAGACTTACCAAAGAAGTGCTCACCTTTTTGGTCTGGAATTACGGATATGACGGTGAAATAAGCTTTTTTATTCGGATCGCTGAATTACTGGTACCAGAGGTCTGGCTGTTTATTTCAGAGTTTAGAACTACGGCTAATGAAATGTCTCAAGTGGCTCACCAAATCTAAGAAAGAGGCGACAAGTTGTGGCTTGGCAGAGTTCCGGGTTCCAAGCATTCAAGGAGGAAAGCGAAATCACTGTAGATTTCCTTCAGTGCTGGGAAAGATCGACAAGTCTTCTTTCAATCGGGAGGTTTGTAGCACTTTGCCTCAGCTAAATTTAATTGCGATATAAACGGAATATGCACTTTTCTTGGCAATTTATTAATTTGTAGCTCTATAGTGGAATGATTGGAGAGTTTGATTTAGCAATCCAACTTAGAGGCGTCCGTTTTAAACGACTTCAAACTGATGAGGAATGTGATTACCATTAAATACAGAAAGGGACTTTAACATCTCGAGCAAGATCTTTTTATCCGTGGGCTCCTCCATAGAAGGTTTAAGCGATGTGATAAGCATGAGAAGAGAATAGCTCTTTGCAACGGTGTTGATTAAATTCTTCCTTAATTCTGCTTCGGAAAAAGCTGGCTAAGAACTTTGAGAAAGCTGCGATTTAATTAACACACGGAAAACTGCTATTAGTGCTACCTGACTTCCAGTTTTGGCCATGCAGTCGCTTGCTCTGCAGACCTAACGAGAAATCGCCCACATCGATAAAAATCAGTTGATGACATAACCATGGACGGCCTCTTTGAGGCTGATGCGGGCCAGAGTGAATTCCTCGTGGAGAGCCTATTAACAATCAAGAACGAGGCCACGATGGAAATGATAACAAATAGGTGGGGGATTCAAAAAATGAGAAAAGACTGGACTTAATAACAAAATTGGGGGCAAAATTGGGATACAAATAAGGTCTGACCAAACTTGCCCGAAGTGCAGTGTCTCAGGGATGTGAAAGTTAATGCTTTGAACCAAACACCTGATAACATAAGATCGTAAAGTAGGTGGAGCTCTTACTTCTCACGCCAATAGAGTACTTGGCATCTAGTTACTGCTGTGAAAGCTGCCAACAGGTTTGTGACATACAGAAGGATGAAAAGATAAATCCCACATATCAGTGACTTTCTGCCCCAATGAAGGAATCAAAGTATCAGCACTGGCGACAAGCATGTCAACTAAGCTTGAAGCTTACATTCGTGGTCGTGGCAACAGCATGGAGGGCTTGTTCCGCATAGCGGTGGTTCTCATGGGACAGAGGAGGGAACAGAGTAGAGCCCGTCCTAAAAGTGTTACCGTGGACGGACTTGAGGTAGGTAAGGAGGTGACGCACCTCCGTGAGAGACTGATATTCTCCTGAGTGGCCAACTCGCGGCGGCACCGCACGAAGCGGCGCACCAAGGCGCCCATCAGACTAGAGATTATTACACCCTCCGCACCTCGCGTACCTTCGCCCGTAAAGGACTGGCCAAAACTGTTATGGTAACTCCATTTCTCTGCTGAACCTGTAGTTGGATAAAAGACATTCCCCAAAGTCCCTCAACTCCTTCACAAGGCCACAATTGCGGCTATATCTCGGACGGCTGGACTGACGATGTCAAGAACAAATTTGCAAAGTGCATTAAACTGATAGGTCAAAATGTTACCATTAGTCTAAACAGGTGAGAAAAGTGGGTTGTCGCAGGGGCTTATTAGTTTTGGATCTAACTTGCGCGGTCGAGAAGAAGCGAAATTGAGAGTCGTTAGGATTTGTTAAGACAACAAGGGCTACTTTTCCACCTTTGCAAATCTGGCAACATCTGGCAGGTTTGCAAATTTGTTGATTTTTTCATCGCGGAAAGTAATGCTCTTCTTTGTCGTGTAGTGGCATTCGGAAAATGACGCAAATCAAAATGAGCCGTATCGTGATGAGTTTAAACGGAGCCGAGATCCTTAGCCTGCTTGATGCTTTTGAACATACATCTAGCAATTTCTGAAGAAAACTATCAGATGCTGAATATCTCCCCTGTTCAGAGGGCTTGAGAGCTTCCATTGGAGAAAATAATGCCTTGGTAGACCGCCGGTGAATTTGTGCTTTTTACTTTAATGAAGAACTCAAAGTTCATAAGAGTACATTCATTGTTAGAATTTGGTTCAGCTTGTACTTTGAAATGGCATTGGGAGTAGATGAGGTAGGACCGATTCACAGCAGAGGCGCGATTAAACTACGCAGCACTAGAATTGTAAATGATCGTTCAATCTGTTAATGTAGTCGTGCACAATGGGACTCAGCGTTCCATTGTGGTTTTACACCATTGAAGCTACTTCAGTTGTCATTTCACCCAAATTTGTAAAACTCATCACATTGTTCGTGCCTTTTGTTAATTTACCTTGATTCGAGGGCGAATTTCACTGGATTACTAAAAAATCATGCAAACACTAATGGGATGCCTCAATGTCCACTTTGCAAGTGTCTACTTCGTAAAGGTCTTTACTTCATTAGTGGCAAATAATTTGCGCTCCTTCTGCCTCGAAGATTGAGAGCACACCGGCTTTACTGCCGCAGTTCCTCCCTTTGGGACTTTATTCAACTTGAAGTCCAAAACGATTGCGGTGAAATTGTAGAAGCCGTTAAGCACGACTTAGTCCCAAAGTTGGAAGCGATTTAGTCAAACAAAGGCACCAGTGCAATCAAAAAATGGTGGTACCATTAAGTAGACTGGTGAGTAGCATAACTTCAAGGTGGTAAATCGGGACAAGGAGGTGTCTGAGTAATTTAAAATGTTTCAAAGCATTGAAAGAAGTTGCATAGCACATTACAGTACTATTTACTTGCTTTGCATATGGAAGAGTTGCGCATAACTCGTAAGTACATTTTCAGACTTGGCTAGGAAAGAAATCAAGGGTGCGAAAATAGAATCCACTCCCAGAGTACGTTGTTAGATTTACAAAAATTGCTATTAATTAGTATTTGCTAAACATTTATAAAGGCGAGTGATGAACTTGCGCACTCCTGTGAGCAACACCGGGTTGGTGCTTCAAATCTACCTGCCGTTTGAGTACCTACGCATGAACTCTTCGCCAGTTGTAAACTTGGCATAAATAGCCAAGTAGTGAACTGCTCATGAAATTTTCATCACACCGCCTACTCGCTTACTCTTTTCTGTTGTAAGCAAGCTAATTTGTAAGCATTTATTTATCAAGTATGCGGATAAATATGCATGCGCATGTACGTGGATGTGGACACCAGCACAATTAAACAATGTTTTCTTTCGCCATAGCAACGGTTACCAACAGTGAACGCTGTTCCACTTTCTCAATTCCAGAAAACACCAACTTTTTGCCAACATCCCCCACTCGCGACTGCTGGCTTCCCATTGGGTGCGAACGCACTGCATAAGTCCGCCTTTGCTTTGGACCCCTTGCAGAAGAGTTTGCCACCGAATGATTGACATAAAAGCATTTCGAGGCATTTATGATGATCAAATAGATGCAGGATTTTCACATACTGATTCACTCTTTGGGAAGAATATTTTAAAAGTACGGCTAGTTAAGGCATTTTCATAATGCTCAAGTATTATGCCACTGCTATTAGCGTTTTAAGGGGATAGCTTCTTAACACACATCTTCTTCTTCACTGACTTCTCTGATTTTGCAGTTCATATATAACGGTTCAAGTCATTTTAAAGCTATTTAATTATTTTGGACCATCGTAAAATTCTCCCATTTTGAGGTATCGGAAATGAAGCTAACCAGGTCTACCTGGATTGAGGACGACAGGATCAAGACAGAAGCTGGTGAGACCATGAAGGAACTCCATTAGCTCAGTGATGGGAACAGCAGCGATGAGACGCGAAAAGAAGCAGTAAAAGAGGTTCTTGTTCGCGTGAAACATGCGCAACAGGCATTCATGAGCGTGTCGACGCAGCATCGCTGTTACCGCGCCCGCGGAATCGTCGAGGTACCCCGGTCCGCTTGTCGCGCTTCTGAGCCCGCCTCCTCCACCACCACCGACGCCACACACGTTTGGATGGCCGTGGGCGCAGCCTAATACTCGAATTATTCTGCGTTAAAGTAGAATGAGTATTTGTAGTGAGTTACAAATCCACTGCCGGTTCTTTGGTTGCATTTGATTCTCAACTCTAGCGAGGCACGTTGAAGCCGAGTTTGGCATCAAGATGCATCATTTGGAGCCGATTAGTAGATGCTCCTTGGTGTCTTTATTTCGGTTAAGTAATAATAATTCATCCAAATTCCTCCAAAATGTCTGTATCAGAGCAGCTACTCTAAATGCAATATCATAATCATAATACCTCCAGCACATTTCGTTTGCTGCTTCAAACAGTTGGAAGTGGCATTACAATTAACCGACTGCCTTACAGTTGCAGGTCACCGACGGGCTTCGCATCATTTGTAAGTAAACGCGTTGCCCTTCATGAAAAACGTCCGCACCAATTTTGCTTCGGATGGTGGATTTTATCGCCTCAGGAGTTTGACGCGCCTGATGAGCAATTGGTTCTCGACTAACGACTCATAAAAGGCTGACCTTAGGAGCCTTTCTAAAGTGGACATTCTGGACCGTAGTTTTGATAACCCTATTTTGCGTTAAGAGGTGGCCTCCATGGTTTTCACAGCAATCAAAAAGCTAAAACTAAATTAATTTCACCGAACAGATATGGCATGATTTCGTTACGTTGCGTTGAATTTTTCATGCCATCAAATGTTATTTAATTTTGCATTAAAGACACTCTCATGGAAACAAATTTTTTGAGTCGCTGTACTTTGCTCTCCCCTCCTCAAAACAAATGCTCACAATTAATTCAAAATGCAGAATGAATGAATTGATGTGATTACGATGATTAGGTGGGACTGAGAGTTCTGTACACCAACAAAAACTTGGGCTAATGGAATCTCCTTGATGCCCTCTATATGAAATTACACCATCACTCCACGGTGGAAGTAAATACTTACTTGACAAGAATTTCCATGATTAGGCTAAAATTGATGGTGGCCTGTTGTTGCTCCTCGGCTAGGATAGCCAATGATTTTTCTTGTGAAGTGGTTTTCTCCTCTGTTCTAACCCTCCTTTGTGGTCGTTTATCCACAACACGAAGCCTGTTTGGCAAAAGCCGAGTTGGGCCACAAGCTGGAATCTCACCACTGCGTCGAAACGAGTAGTTGTTAAACTGTCTTATAGGGACCTGCTTTCGGGACTGAAAGCGCACTTGAATGGAAGATGGGCAGTCCACGTTGAGATATTTGTCAGACTTGCGAAAATTGGAGCGCATTTGTTGTGCTTGAATGCTTCTTGTCCCGCTGTTTTCGTCATCAGAGCTCATCTCTGCAGAGCGCTCGTCTCCATCATCGATGGGCATTTGGCGCCGGCTGCGAGTCCTACCGAGCGGTATTAACCGTCCGCTACTGGTGACTCTGGCGAGTTTCTCCACACTCCCAATGCCGTCGTGAGTAATGATCGAGGAGCCGCGTGAAGGGACGTGGGAAAATTTGCCGCCGTAGCTGGGAGTATAGTTGAGTCCGGATTGGAGTCCGGGGATAGCGACAGATTTGCTGCGTGTGTGTGGAACGGGACGATTGCATGTACGTCTACTCAGTCGTGTCACAGATGAGTGAGTAGAGTCTTCATGCGGTTGGCGATAGCATTGGCGCGGCTTCGGCTGCTTCTTGGACTTGGTCTTTCCCCAGCTTAGAGGGCACAAGTCGATTAGGCAGTAGACGTTCTTCAGCAGATGTTCGCACACCCGGATGGAATTTTGAAGGTTGCAAATCCAATAGAGGCCACGCAGTAATGTGGCGCAGTTTATTTGGCCATTCCTCTTGATGTAATGGTTCGACCCAGTTACCTCGTCGATCTCAAAACAACAATTACGTGATTTCACCCGAAGTCTACGATGCAACCAGTAGTTCAGTTTGTCTTAAGAATAATTCGCGTAAAAGCAGCAGCTGCTTTAAAGTCAAAGAATGTTAAGTCTAAGGATCATACGCATGCGAGCTAGTGATAATTATGTGACCTTATAATCAGTCTTCTGTAGTCAAAATTAGTAAAAACACTAAAGCTCGAATGGATTAATGCTGGAAAGTTCGTTGCAACTAACATGAACCCAACACATTGGATTCACCCTTGATTCAATAAGTAAAGGCTGAAATGAAATCGGCTGCATCTCCTCGCCGCACTGCACCGAGGACAATCAGAGCATACGAACTCAATTTCCAAGCGCAAATGCCGCCTATTTTTTTGTGCTGATTGTGCATTACTCAAATCAAAATCATCTTTGGGCCAAAGTAATAAGCTGAATAGTTAATGTTCTGGTGTGCCTCATCAACAAAGTGGATGAGTTCTGAAGAAGAGGCGCAAAAATCACAGCAGACAAAGGCGCCTAAAGGATTTCGGAAGCAATACTAAATTCACTTTTCGTCGTCAGGTGATTGCATCCATCATCGCATGCAGAAAGGCACCCAACGCACCTTGAGTCCGCTTAAAGGCAAGTGAAATACTTCCAGTCGAATGCTTCACCACCAACAAAAACTGGCATGAATTTGTTTTCATGTCTTCCCGGTTCAAATGCTCCACGAAGACCATGCTGTCTGCACGAAATTTCTAGCTATGGAGTTATTATTTACACATTTCGACTTCAAGAGCATGAAGGAAAACCTCTCTGCGGAACCTTGGATTCGCTCTCACTAAAATTCATTTTTATTTAATTATGTTGAGGCTAATTTGAGTGAAAATAGGTATCTCCTCACGTGATTGCAACTTATTCAGCATTACAGTCACATGCAATGGAGATGTGGTACTGCTGGCGCCGAACGACGGTGGATATTTCCTGCACATGGCATACAGGCGTTAAAGTAATGCGGTGGATGATCTCCACGGCACCTCCCCACATCAGTTAGAGAATTTGGTTACTTTTACATGAATTTGGTAATTTAAGCAGCGTTTAATGCCTCATTCTGTTTTTACAACAGTGCTATAATCTGTACCTGTTGCACGCTGTTATAGGAGATATTGGTGTCTGAATGGCATCGATGGAGCAGAAATCCGCCATCCAAGTCAAAATTTGCCGATCCAGCATCGATAGAGTTCGGACTGTCCGTGGCCTCATCCAAGTTCATAGTTACATCGCTGCCGAAAAAGCGGGCCTCGTTAAGTGAGATCTGTGATTTTGTGTTTGAGACAAGCAATCGGTCGTCGCGCAAATCAATGAGATCGACAACAGATTTGGGCGAGAGGGGCGTCCGAGCGGATCTGCGCAGGATACCACCGATGGTGGCGTCCATCTGCCTGGCCTCAGTAGGCGGCACTGTGAGAAATCCCGAGGGATCCTCCAGTATGGATTCATCAGACATGGGCTTTGAAAGTGTTGGCTCATCTAGAAGGCCTTACATGCAAAAATACGTCATTCCTCCATCTGACTCAATTGCTGTTTGCAGCAGTAGCATGTGCATTAATACTACAAAGACACGACTGATCGCCGACGCTCCATGAAAAAAAAATAATGGTTTGCAGGGATGATTTCGGCATTCCTGCCATTTCGGCACCGTTTCGCAACACAAGTTCCTTTGACTTGTCGCTTTCGGTAATCATGGGACCTTGCTAATTGTGATTTTTTATAATTGTTTACTTAAGACCGTTAAAAATACTGGTACAATAAGGCGAGTAAGGCGCCAATGGTTAGAGTTGTTCAAAGCCACAGGCATGTTCCGACGTAAGAAGCCCTCCCAATTTATTACATCAGTTCATTCCTTTTAAAAAACAAAGGACCCAAAACAATGACTTTCATTCGACACTTTATTCTGTTCCCCAAATTCACTTTATAATGGAAGATTAAAATGAGACCAATTGGCGGCATTACACAGTTTAGCGTTCTTTGATGTCTCGCCGAGGAGAATCACGGCTAGACTTTATCAGTACCGATAAATTGGGTCTATTTTAAAAATATTCTTAAGTTAGTGGTCAAAACTTGGATGAGATGACGCCTGCGTGGCCTGCCCCTCACCCGGCGGCTGCGTGGATGACCCCTCCAGATTGTAGCAACGTGTAACGATCGTTTTCCCATCTTTTTGAGTTTGTCGTTTAAAGTAAAAATATTTATTCTCCAACCTTAATTTAACTTCTTTGCTACGGCTTTGCGATGGTGGAACGGTGGCGGGAGACCAGGCGAATCTTGCTCACTTGCTACTCTCTGACGGAATGTCACTTTCTAAAACGAAGATATTGAAGTGGACTACGCTAAAGTAGTTGCGACTTGACTTTCCTTGAGCCGTTCAACTGTAAAGTTGTGTCATCATTTGATGAAGTGCCAATATTTTGCCTAGTATGGAACAAAATGTGAGCTGCATCCATTTCTTCCCCGTTTTAAATGCCCACCTTTTAATTAGACATGATTCGAACCTTCGGTTTGTGCGCTGATCATCGACTTGTTTTTTTTTTAAAACCACAAAACCAACTGCGTATCGCAAGCATATGCAAAAGCAGAGCCTCACTTCAGTTTGCACCTTTTCCATGCATGTCAACTTGGATTAGCCTCTTCATTATTTTACTTCTTGGTGGATTTAAACCTCTCAACAGGTAGGGAATGAAATTACATTTCACTAAATCAAAATCCACAGAATTCGTAACTGCCAGTTCCCCCTTTATAGCGTTTCCCTTCGGATGTTGCGATTTTGTCATTCTCAAGGCGAAGTAAAGTGTTAACGGAGCATACTCCACACGTGACTACATCAGCAGCAACAGCAACCTTAATTTATGCCTGGACTCTGCAATAGTCATTTTAACTGGAATCAAAACCTTACCACTTACTGTTACTTCCGAGGTGATTCGCGTGCCCGAAATCAAGTCGCCCCTTGCCATGGCGGGAAAAACGATCCTGTCAATTGTAAGAAGCAACAGCTGTCACTGCATTCAATGGTTGGATGCTTCAACTTGAGATTACAAATTGTTGCCATGGCAATGGGCAAAATATATGAAGGATATTTTTGTACTAAAGTGCAGTGGAAATTTTGAGACTACACGAGTTGGATATTATACCAAGAAGTCCAGCAAAGTAATTTGCATAAGGGCAGTAAGCAGAGGATATTTCTTGATTCGTTTGCTTCAACTCACTTTTAGTTCAAAGACCCCCATTTTTTTAACATTTTTATTCGGCTCTATTGAGGATTTGGGGGCCTGTTTACGTTTGTAGAAGGTGCCGGAGGAAGAGGAGGTGACAACAGCGTCACTCGTGACGGAACGTGTCTGACAGGCGGGTGGGTCGCTTGAAAAGTGGTGCAGCGTAGGGAGCATTGTGGGCTCCTGTGGATGGGAAGCTGGCGTCGTCGACATTGGCTGGCTCTCCGTGTTTGAAGACTGCTGGTCAGAACTGGAGGACTTCTGAGACAGGCTGGTGGAACGCTTCTCATCACCTCCGGTACCATCGATGGCAGATATTTTTCGGTGCCCTAAGTATAATATCAGGAGAAGCGTATCAGGGAAAAAGTAAAACAGGCAGAGATGCTTAGGGTCCTCGGTGCAATCTTGTGGTCCTGATGAAAATCAAACTGAAGTTTTAACTACTTATAACTGAAAGATCGCACTTAAATTATTATAACGGCATTCACAAGCAAAGCATTTTATTCTGAAGAATGAATAAATTCTCATTTGTTCCTCGCAGCATTATTCTGCTTTCAAAGCAAATTTCGCAGCATGCGAAGCATTCGAATGCGTGATCAACAGTAGGACATTTTGCTTTTGCAATGAGAGGCATATTATGCTTTGAGAAATGCGAGACTAGAAATTTAGGTGCAAAAATTTCTGCGCTCCTATGAGACTCACTAAACCACCACTAAATTTTGTGCATTATTTCGAAAAAATGTCATTATGAGAATTTTTTAAGAAGATTAACAGTGGCACAAAGATGCATAGGAATTTGAATAAGACATTAAATACAAAGTCCCTAGGGAACTGCTACCTTCACTCGTTCTTCTTACCTTCAGCACTGTATCTTTCATCATCTTCCCCGTCATCACCGATGTCGGTGGTCGCAGTGACCACGGAAGCCGAGCCGGTGGTGAGGTGGTGCTGACTGGATGGCACAGAAGTGATGTTGGAGGCTCTGAAGGAGGAATGGTGATAGGAGGGTGCGAGATGGGGCATGGAGAGACTGCGCAGTACTTTAAGATCGGCTGCTTGGCCAGTAACAGCGTCGGCAGCAGCGAAGAAAGCCTCAGGGAGGGTAGCACGAAGGCGCTGGAACCGCGAATGAGCGCTCGCCTCTATTCTTTCACGTCGGTGCTTGTGGCGGAGCAGCGTGAGGCGGCGCTCCAAGTAGCGCAGCGCCCATACTGCACCTGCTTCAGACCACTCCGGCGAGAAAAGGCATCTCATCACTGCCAAGTCGCAGTGACTCGCCAGCACAGTGTCCGTCGCCATTGCTTCCTTCAACACCGTCTGGGTCAGTGACTCTACTTGCGCCTCCAACGTTTGCTCCTATAAGAAGAAAAACGATCAAGTAACTGTTACATTAAAACAGTAATCCTTTGTTGTCCATTATGCGTTCTACAAAGCTAAGTAGATGCTGATTTTTTGTGCACACAGCACGACACAATACTCACCAAATAGCTCCGACCGATGGTGCAACTATCAGAGCAGTTGGACTCCGATTCCTCGGAGTCGGTATCCTTCAGACTGACGGGACAGATATCATTGAGGCGAGCCATCGGAACCACTGGACGATTATGGCTTTGCTTCAGCACACTTGCACTGATTGGCACAGAGTGTCGATCGTACCATGCTGAATCCTTTAATAGGCGAATCCACAAACATGTTAGTGGTGGTCGTACCTGTACTCACGAGCGCAATCAATTGATCCATCAATGTCTTCGGTGAGGGCGTTAAATATGCCTATAATATCGGTTTAGAGCATCGTTAATCCTTTTGGGTGTTTTGAATGGACTAACAGTTTGTGAATGCTGTTTTCCCACCCACTTCAAACAAGTTGTTTCAGTTTTTCAAGAATGATGATGAAAAGCTCAAGCGACACTTGAAAGAAATTGTCATTTCAAAAGTCAACATTAAGAAACAAAACATCCCAAAGCAGAACGTTTCAAATGCATTAAAGCATAAAACAGATTATGGGACACAAGCAACTTGTTTACAAAACTCCATTCGGAATTTGCACCGAGGTGATAGGTGAAATGAGGAGATCAGTGGGGTTGTTTATGGCCCTCTGGGGCACTTTGGCTTAAGGAGAGGTCAACAATAAGCTGGAGAGCGTTAAGCCGCTGTCAAAGTGGCTGTGTGTTCCTTTCGCATGTACTTCTCCGGCTTTCCGCCCAGTGGTTGGGTGCATTTGGCTGCACGGGAGGCACGCTTCAGTCCCCTAGCCTTAAGCCATTAACTCGCACCTCTCCTTTACTTTTTGCACACAAAGCGATCAGGAGGCCATATTTTTTTAAAAATATGACACAATAATGCAACCAAGAATAAAGCTTCCTAATAGGATTGAGAAAACGAGGTTTCTTCAGTCAAGCAGGGAGGCGCGAATCTACCTATTTAGAAATATAATCAAAAATTTTGCTTCCTTCCGTCTGAAGCACTTCAATGTAACTTCATGCTAACTCACACAGCAACGAATGTGAGTACTTTAATGCTTAAAAATATATGAAGCCCAGAACGAAAGAAGATAAAAATTCCAAATGACTATCATAGTGATCGTTCAATTAATGCAACTACTTTTAACGTACTAAGTTAATAATAATTTTTTCATTCTGACTGATGCTATTTGAACAGGAAGCATACTTCTCTCACCCAAAAAAGATGAAGCATGTGAAAATACATCGCTTTTGCGGGAGTTTCAGTTGATAAAACTTGCTTAAGTAATTAGTGCAGAATAGTGCCATTGCCTGACTAAGCACTTCACTCAAATGAGTCGACATGTTGCAAACAGGAAAAGATGAAGGCGCCAAATAGAACTGATCCAACGGGGACGTATTACCTCATCTGAGGACTCGGCATTTGGAATTCTGAGACTTGGAGAAGTGGGATAGAAGGGTGCGATCGAGTGAGGTACCTGTCTACTGACACGACTCACTGTCTCCAGTCCCCCCGGCTCGTCATCTTCGCCGGGCTCCTCACCAGGACGCTGGAAGACAGTAGGAAGAGGGCCAAACTGGTCTACGTAACTTCGCAAGGGGTTCACTTTCAACTCCTCATCATATTGTCCCGAGGGTATTTTAACGGGTACAGGAAAGGAACCTTCATAGGGCTGCCTGTGCAGTATTAGAGGAGCCCATAACCGAAGACCTGACTCCAACTTCAAAGTGTCAAAATCTTCGCATTTGAGGCGTTCCAGAACAGGTGCAAACAAGTAGATGAAGAGCTGCAAGCTGGCGAGATCGTGGAGGTAGGCACGCTCCCGTTGAATGTTTACTTTTGTTGGAAACGGAAGATATCAGCAATTATTCCTACCTTAGCAAATTTATTACCAATTTACCGATTTCTGAAATGCTTTTAAATGACTGTAGAACACTCTTTTAAGTAAATCCTACTTTTTAGTTTAATGTAAATGGGAAAGTGGAAGAAGTCTAAGCGTGCATTTTGGGAAAAAACAGAGCACAGGAATCCCAAAATTGCGCATCTGGGAGCTATACTGCATAGGCGAGAGGATAGGTGGGAGCACAGCCTTGTGCTTGCGTGTGTTCGTGTTCTACACGGTTGAGGGCAATTTGTATGGCAGGTAAGTGGATAGGAAAAGCAAAATTCGGCTAATTAAATCTCACTGCACACCAATGAAATATTAAGTTCTGCCCAAAGTTGTTGCCAATATGCTAAAATAACGTACCTTTAGCTCTAAAACCAGAATATCGAACTTCACGACCAAAATTGAATTAACGGAATGGGTTTAGTTTCAGTAGCAGCTTGAATTAAATGTCTTCTAGTATCATTAATGCCACCCTTAATTTTTGCTATGGTTCGCTCTACTTTACATTGCGTCTCTTAAAAGGATAAAGGCTCTTTACACCCTTGGAGTTTTTCTCTTGTGCCTGCAAACTTCTTCTAATAGCCTTCAGAACAAGCTGCTTGCATTTATTCCTGGAGCCTCTGAGGTCGTGGGGTTTTATGCTAACTTCTACACATATCTTGGAGATATTATGCAAAAATCGGGCAGGTATTTCACGTCAAGCAAAATATTGCCTGATCAATGACATTTAACGCTAACAGTAACATTTACGATTTTGCTTAAATGCATACAAGTGATTGCATAAACTTTGCCCTTACAGGTATCAAAGAATAATAATAACAAAAGTTTTCTTGCCCGATCTTACTTTTAAAATTAGGGTCATTGTCGGCGCACTCGGATGCTGCATCAAGAAGTAGCCATTGTAGCGTGTATAGAAGTTTAGTTTCAGCCTGATCAAACCTAAGAGGTGGCCGCTGTGAGCAAGCAACTAGTGTTTTTCCCCGTCCCTTAGTATCCATGGAAGGTGAAGATTTCAAACGCTGACGAATCATTGCTGCTGCACAGTGTAGCACATGTGGCAGTGCAAATCTTACAAGATGCCATCGAGGAATCGACTGAATTGACTCACACACACTTGGCGGCAGACCATACAAAATATTTTGCACGAGTACACGTTCAAAATTCTAGAATACAACAGAATAGGTTAAGCAGCTGGGGCTTATTAAAATAAGTTTAGATGTGTAGAGTGCTTAAAAAAGACCAATAAACGTGACAAAGTTCCATGCAAATTCAAGCAGAACTTCATGTACCTAAAAGTTATTTTAACACAGAATTCATTGTAAGGTTTTGTGTCTTCAAAAAATAGCGGAGAGTGATAATTACATAATACTATTAAACAAGTATGATAAAGTAAATCATGATGTTTAAGACTCTTAGCTCAAAAATTGCTATCGATGTATATTTTGCAATTTAATCCCTCGCTGTATGAACCAAGACTATTGGATATGCCAGTTCAATTGTCTTTAAACCTGTAAGCTTACAAAAAGAGGAGAACGCTGAACAAATTGTACAATAGATCTGCTTAGACCTAAGTGTGATCAAATTTTAATGTGAGACAAAAAAATCAAAGATTTAAAACACGAAACTGGAAAATGAAAACATATTAAACGGTCAGTTTGCCTGTAGATTTACAGACCACGCGGCATTAAAGCACGAAAAAAATACGTTGCTTGTAGGTAAGCAATGTAGGTGAAGAGCAAAGCTAAGGCATATTATGGTGATCTAGGAACACAAACTTAGTTTTTGCAACTCAACACTAAATAAAGTATTCAAAACGAGATCAAAGAGCAGCAACTAGTTAACCTTAAGCGAAAATTACGCTTCCCTATTTACGTAATCATAGCAAGCAGTAGCAAACCGCAGCACATAGAAAATTGCATCCGAATTGTTTAAATCTTGCGAATATCGGAGCAGATAACTTACTAGACAAACATTGTCCCTCGTTTTCCTCGATTGTATAAATGAACTGCAGCCAATTGTAAAAAAATTCAACTTACCAAGAATTTGAAAGCAAAAAGTTTTGTATAGGCAGTGGGATGTAGTTAAAGCCGTGCGTCATTATTTAGAAACTTATTCACATTTCACATTGCCACAGTATAGTGACCTTAACTTTTCTCACCTTTAGCCATCTAAACAAAGTAATTAACTTGCTAATGCTTTGTGAATTGTGGTAAAACTAAAACAGTTAACGCACCGACTGAAGATCTCGAATATAATTTTGTCCAATTTTTATGGCTAATATTCTGTCAATAAATCCTGCCGTTTTCATTTCGTTAGCATTTTCTTCCATTTTGTCTTCTTTCGTTTTCGAAAAACAAATAAGCTAACTAATTTTACAGCTATAACGGTAACTTTTAAGTATGGCCCTTTTACATTCGGTTTGACACTCACACCCATTCGTTCTTCAATGAATGGTTTTATGCTTACGCAATTCCATTCCTAGTTTCATATGATGGATAGACAAATTGTGAAATATTATGTATGTTTTATTTAAGATGATTGATAGAGGTTTTAAATTAAATTGCTTAATTATCAGGTGTCGTTTCTCCCTCAGAAGCTGTGGGGCCTAGTGTAGTGCATTTTTATTCTGGGCGCTGGATGGTCTTCCAATACCTGGGCGGCTGTCGTCGACCCCGCTGCTCGTGTAGCATATTGTTTGTTTGGGCGGTTGGTTGGTCGGACATACTTGGGGCGGCCACCTTGAAGCTGGCTGCGTGGGCTGTCCCGCCGGCCAAGCCAGCAGTTCCCATACTTTCCGTCTAGAATACACGTATTCTGGCCTACACCTGGCCTTCTCTCCTTCTTTTAGGGATGCTCGGGGCGCGACAGTGTTGCTAGAAACAAATTATGAATGATCGCCCTTGTACTTGGCAGGGTTTAAAGCGGTGTCTTCTTGCCACCGCAATTATGCTGCAATCTGGCTTAACTGAAGCCAAAAAAGATAGAAATTTAAAAGGCAATGGATGCGTTGGCATTTTTAGGCGGTTATCTGGGATTTATGGAGAATGTGGTGGTTTGTTGGGAGGCAGTAACTTGGTGGATCAATAGAGTGCATTTACTAGGTGCCACTTCAACACTTAGAATGCAACTCAGGTGATTTGTGATCGCTTCTAGCAGGAATTTTCAAAAACTGAGTTTTTTCTCCAAAATTGTTTTGACAACTTCTTTGGTCATTTGCGTATGTTGCGACTCATCTTCATGCCCACTTACAGGTTTAGCGTCTCTATCTTACATCGAAGACAAATGCAGGCACAATACTCGGACAGAATACGTATGTTTTGCAGGCGGAAGGGCCTTGGAGCTGTTGGCATGGTCCAAATGGCGGTCTACTACGCGAAGACAACATGAACATCTAGGTCGCTCTATCGGAAAACGGGCACTTTAACACGAACAATTTTTACTGGGCGTCGCAGGCGGATTGTGCCGAAAGAACTACACTTCTTGGGCTTGAGCAATAAAAATCCGTAAGCCTAGCAAGATACTTGCCATGTGATGAAACATTCCGCCTCACAAATACGCTCGCAAGCTTTTTGCAATGAAAGTCGAAGCAGATTTGTCCTTTTATGGGGGTCATTGAACATAACACAGTAAGAAGTTCTCCATTTGGATACGCTCTTTCCAGTGCACATTTTACGAGAACAACGCCTGTTTATTCGAGAAAATTTGCATGTTTTTTCAGGGTCAGTTGCATTCTCGTTGGAGTCATTTGGGAATAATTAGATGGATAAAAATTTTGTACGGCAATGATAACTCATTGTGCCGCTGCGACGAGGTGGAGCCTTAGATGAGCTGGAACTTATCACTAAGTGGTGACCTATCAGTCTTCTCAAAAAAGATGCACTCAATCCTCATTTGATGGTAGCAGTTGGAATCACTCATTTATGTACAGTTCCTCGTACGCAAGGCTAGTTTATGCGCTTAATCTCGATCTGAGTGGCATTTTGCCTTTTGCAGTGCTAAAGAAGTGCCTTTGCCGAAGGGCTGAGAACGACGTTTCTCTTCGATACTATCCCACTCTCGTGATCTATAGGAAAGCTATTAACAACTGAAGCGATCCTAACCGTGGACCATCTAGAAAGGCAGCCGGTAAACTAACGTCTTAACGGATGCACTGATGGTCGGCTGAACCTCTTACTCCGAAGTTAGTTCGCAAGCCGGGTGAACCTCCAGGTCTAGTCGCGCTGCCATGCGGGATCATTGACGTGGAGTCGAACCTCGCCTCATCTGCGTCGGATGTCGACTCCAGCACGGTTAGCTCGTGAGTGCTTCTCGCAGCACTGATTACATTGTGATGGCTGACGCGGGGGGTGGATCAAGGGGCGCGTCAGGGACAACGCTGAAAAGAAGAGGGTCTATGTAGTGTTTTGTTTGTTTGGACTGTTGGTTCGTCCGACACATTCGTGGCGACCACCTTGAACCGGGCTGCGTGGGCTGGCCTACCGGCCATACCAGCAGCCCCTTTCCTTCATATCTTGAATACACGTATTCTGCTCAACGCTTAGCCTTCTCTCCGTCTTCTAGTTATGCTCGGAACGCTACATCCCCGACGACAGTATACATACTATTCAAGAGGAAGATGCTGTCGACTCCAGACATTCTTACCAAAACTGAGAGCCTAACATCCAACGTATCACAGCATCGATAGGAAAGCATAAGCAAATTCAAGCTGTAAAACTTACATCCAACCATCATCATCGTCCAAACGCTCTATTCTGGGATGAACATGAGAACAACTCTTGGTGTTAAATTTGCAATGATAGCTTGTCAATCAAAACTCAAAAAATTGGATATCGATTCAATAAACTGGTTTCAGGTTTAACGACACTGATGACTTGCGAATGCCTTCGGGGGAGTCAAAATCTCTCAGAAACTCGGACACAATTTTGGGGCCCAGAATCTCTGAAAAGTAGGAGAAAAAGGCATGCTGCTCAGCCGAAGATAAGTGCAAAGTTATTTCATTCAACCTTAAAAGGTTTACGAGATTTCCCCCTGCGTAAAGCCAACAATGCTTTCACACGCAGCCACACAAAACTACCACCGTCCTCCACCAGAGTAGCGGGGTAAACAACAGCCCAAAGGCGTTGTTGAAACCATTGGAAGTACCTTCACTCCGCAACCCAAAGTGAGGCTATTCGCAGACTTGATACATTTTGCATCCCATGGTCTGGACGTGGCACTAGTGGTTTATAGTTCTTTTATTTGTTCAGTAATTAGTAATGCGTATCTAAATAGGAAGAAATTTATCATGTGTTGTATAATTGGCGGCTTTTCAAGATCACACTTGAGGTTATTTGAGCAGTTTTTTTGTACAGCTGCATGTTGTTTAAACGGACCCTCCGTTATTGGAGTGTACTTATTTGTCGCGGTAATCAGGTTTCCCCAATTTTCCTTTATCCTTGTCCTGTTATGTAGCTTAGTGTTGGTATATGTTTGAACACTTGCACTTTAACTTTTTTGCCCTCATCTTTTTTGAATAGTACTGTCTGTGATCTCCTACCGTTAGGCACACAGGTTGTTTGATCTGCGTTCCTTTAAATAATTCCTTATATCCTCTTTGCGCTTGTTTCCATTACAGCTGTTTGCCACATCTTTATTGCTAACAGAACGTTAGCGTGGAAAAATATTCTATTTTCACTTGGATTTCATTTTTATACTTCTGCAAATTAGGTGCTTCCAAAATTGACCCACAACAATTTTGTGTTTTACGAAATCTTTTTTTCTATTTAGAACTTTTGAAAATGGTAAGCCTTTTGAAGCAGTGATCTCCCTAGTTTGACATCATGTTTCCCCATGTGGCTTCGCCATTTTCCACCTCTTACCGTTGCTACTCCCACTCCTTTACTCCCGGAAAGGCGCGAGACGACATCATGGATGGTGGAAAAAGTATAATTTCTCATTTTTTACCTTTGAGCTATTTCTAGTTCTAATGCCTCCATCGGCTTTGGAGCATTTGAGTAAGTCCCGTCCTCTTGATAATTTTTTTTTTCTCAGCGAGATTAAACGCTCTCAATCCAATGACCTTTAAATTGACTAACACTGCTTCAAATAGAAGCACGCACTGTGGTGTGCTTGAATTTGTCGCCGATGAGGGTAGAATTTATGTGCCTTATTGGATGCTACAGAATCTCTGCCTTGAGGAAGGGGATTTGGTTCATGTGAAAAGTGTCGTCTTGCCGGTCGCTACCTTCGCCAAGTTCCAGCCCCAATCCATGTCTTTCCTCGATATATCCAACCCAAAGGCTGTGTATGTACAATATTCCGATCGACATTTATTTGCAGTAAAGTGTTTTTGAACATACCAGCACACTAGTCTTTCGGTGTTGTTCAATGTAATAACCTAAGACCGTTTTATGATTATTATCGCCTTGCCTTTGTAATGAGGCTGATTTTTTCCCATGTGTTGTCACTAATTTTAGGACTGGGATCAGTTGTATTCTTCACATTCCTTTGCACTCCTTTTGAGTAGCACAAAGATGGGCAGTAGAATTGAACTTTTTTGCACACGTGATGAAGTAAGCCTACCTGTGTGATTTCATTTTGAAAGTTTAGTCGGTCCTATATTTGTGGTTGGCTCATGTAACTGCTTTTCATTTTTGATTCCATTGGGGCGGAAGTGTGTAATGCGTTCTACGTACTATTTGGGATGGAAGGGTTTCACATCCATTGATCTACCCAAAGCTTAGTGACATGTATGAGCGAAATTCATGCAGTTTTTGAAGCTGCACTAGCGCAATTAAATCCGCTTATGAGTGCTTCATTTCTTCACAGGTTGGAGTACGCCTTGCGCAAATTCGCTTGTCTTACAGTGGGCGATACGCTTGCTATCACTTATAATGATACAATGTATGAGCTCAAAGTCCTCGAGTTGCAGCCGAAGAGTGCCGTTCGAATCATCGAGTGCGATATGAGTGTAAGAAATTCAATTCCGGTATTTCAGTATGTAACGAGTGCTCCCATTATACGCATTCCGCTACTCAAGTCACTGCTGTTCCATCGTTCAACGATACAAACTGACCCTGATTTTTGCCTTTGATTCTTCATAAAGTAGGTAATAAACCATTCGTGTCGTTTCGCATAACGAAGTTAGTTGTCTTCCTTGATCGTTTTAATTTTCAGTTTATAAGGTTTTGCCACTGGACCTACCCATTTAACCCAACCGTTTCAGCAATCCTTGTCCGTTTTCCATTTTCTAGGTTGACTTTGCCCCACCCGTGGGGTATGAGGAGAGTCGTGGAATCAAAGACAAAAATTTGTCTGTTTCTGAGGTATGGTCTTTTCCTTTTTGTGCTCCCATATGCACCTTCAATACATACTGTTTTTCCAATATTTTTATGAATGTTATTCTTCAGGAGGACAACGAGGCTCTCATTCCGGAGCAGGTCAAAGGATTGAGGGTACTCTGATTCTTTATCTTTCTCGATCCTATTCTCGTTTCTCACACTCAGCGCTTTAGTGAAGCTTGTTTGCAAGAGTCTGGTATCAAAGAAGACCCACGCTTTCTTGCGTAATGATCAGATGGTCCAGAGCTTGTCAAATATGCCACACGTAATCTTCGGTATCTCAAAGAGAACTAAAATTCGCGTCTACCACTTGACTTCTTGCTCTCAAAAGTATTTTTGTGTGTTGAAAGGCCATTTTTTGTTAGGTTTTCGGCGGTATGGGTTGTAGACTGGATGGTCGAAGCTGTGAACCCACTACAGGTGCCTCAGTATCAGCAGGTCACGCCATCTCACAACGGTCAGCCTGTCTAAGCCTCTCTTATTTGCGAGTTGGAGTCTGTTTTCTTGCTGTATTAACTCTTAATGTTGTGCATTCGCATCCACTTACCTATTTGGAGTTAGCTGGCAAATACTTGAGCACATTTGGACTTTCTATATGGTGCAGTTCGACTCTAACTCATTAAAGTCAGATTTGTGGCGCTGGTGTTGGATGAGCCCTTGAGTCTAGACCAATGTTTCGACCCGTCGATTTGGTATGTAGGTTAGGTATTTTGGTTTGTCGCATATGGCAAGACCCACCTACCGAAAATATTTGAGCTTGACAATACTCGCGTATGCAATAAATTTGACCGCACTAGATAATATGGAGGCTATTTTGGGGGTCATTTATATTTTTATTTGGAACTATATTTGCGGTCGCGTTTTTCAGAGGAGTGCCGAACTTTGACTATCAACCAGGTAGCCTTACCTTTCTACGAGTAACCAAAAGGAAGGCGGACGTATGTGAAATATTCCTGTGCCTTTTATTATTGTCGCTGTTCTTTTGACCAATTTGTTAGACCTGGAACACAGGTTCCGGGTTCTTCGTATCAATAGGCAGAAGAAAGTATTTTAGGAATGATGTCCGATTTGAGCAATTGTCTGACCTGTAGTAGTTGTGTATTGATGCTACTTATATGGCTTTAGTAGTATAAAATATTTGTATGTAAATGTTGTCGAATTTTTAGGATGATGCAGACGGTTTTTTCAAACCATTTCACGGGGAAGGGGTGAGGCTGAAGCATGATCTCCGGAAACTGTCCTGATCTTGCCAGAATGACAATTTGCTGTAAATTTTTCCTGTCTGGGTTCTCGAGAATATAGTCGTTGTCTCTAACCCGATTCCTTTTTTTTAAGTGAAATGGGGATTCTGACTTGGATAATTTGGGAAACCGCTAATTTAGTGATGCCTTAAGCAGTTGATGATAAAATAGATGTCCATTAAATTCGGCATCGACCCGCGTGGACTTATTACACCAGCTCAATGAATAGTTTGACGCATTTGACCTAATTTTTCTTCCTACAATCCTCAGCTATGTATGCTTATGTTTTTGGGCATTTGCGCCGGGAAATGATCTCAGCGATGGACTTTATTTGGCGTTTGCTGAGTTGTAGTGGGTTCTGCAGGGTGCGGCTCCTCAGATTGTCTATGTTTCGTGTCTGGCTTGTTTCAGACTTCGGGATGTTGGTAAGGATTTGTCGGATTTCGG
This sequence comes from Taenia pisiformis, assembly GCA_023968675.1. Taxonomy (NCBI): domain Eukaryota; kingdom Metazoa; phylum Platyhelminthes; class Cestoda; order Cyclophyllidea; family Taeniidae; genus Taenia; species Taenia pisiformis. The sequence goes on along the minus strand of CM043735.1, from coordinate 16,173,731 downwards.
TACCCTGAATGTGATTAAAATTCATTTAACCGTGGGGGATCTGGCGTATGTCGGAATAATTGGTTTTTTTTTTGCAATGACCAGTGGTTTGGCTTCCACACTTGATCTATTTCGTCTGAATTGTGGGTAAAATCGTCAAGCATCAAACAACGCGGTCATCGATAGTCATGCTCGTAGCATACCATGGGAGACAATAAACAAGATCACATGCAATTGAGAATTGCAGGCACTGCGCAATTTCACATCGATGTAGTTCGAACGGCCGCAAAGCTGTAGACCATTCAATGTCCAGCTTGTTATGTAGCTTTCATCCAATAAGCGGTGCTTGGATACTTACTAAACTCTGTTCAGTGAATCTGTAAAAATGTAACATGCTAGATTCATTGCTGTTTAAGAATTTACAATCGGCCTAGATGTGGGTTCGAAATGATTTGATGCTTTAGTGATGAGATCGGGTCGCATGGGGGTAATCAGACATTCTTCTTGAATATTACCAGTATTAAACGCAGGTAAAGCAATCAATTAAAAAACAGCCAAGTTAATTCTACCCTTGGATATCCCATTTAGTTCATCGGTAAGTTGTGTTTATGAATGGCAATTTTTTATAACCGTGCAGATGTGCAAGGGCGGTCCAAAGTGAACTCTCACAAATTCACATTGCGCAAATGGCAAATATTGCGCTGTTCAGGGGTCACCACCGTAGTTGTCGACGTTTCTATCACACATACGCACGGACATCTCAGTGCCATTTTCGTGAGCCACTCAGAGTCGGGCAGCCTCGTCTTAATACCCAATCGCAAACGAGTATGTCTCGAAGTCCGTAAACCACCTACCGATGAGGCCATTTAGACAGCTGGGGCCTCTCATGCTGTAGGATACGAATGATTTTTCGAGTACGCGATCCTCCTGCCAATAGTACTTCTGTTTGTGTACAATCAACGCCTCAAGAGCCCATTACTAACCGGCGAAGTCCTACCCCGGAGGCCTCGGGAGCTGAGGTTGAGTCGATCGGGACACCACGAGTTGACCCTGCCAGAGCAATTGGTGGAAAACGATATGAGAATTTACGACCGCAGTTAAGCTATATTGAAACGACGGAGGACCCCTTCGAAGAAATTGTTATCCGTGCTGAAACCTATTTTCCCGGCTTGACAAATATCGTGGGGGATCAGTCAAGTAGCTACATTGTGGAACAGGCCAATTACGAACCTCTGTCCCCTCCTACTTCTCTGCAGCACCCAATTCCACAGTCCAGGCGACGAATTCCACCAAATAATTCGGCCGTTCGTCAGAATCCCTTCAACACATCCATCTCAAAGAGCAAGCGTCGGGGAGAGGAGGAACTTGACCAGCGTATCATGATGTATTCCCGCGCGAATCGCAATCCATATGCATACTACGTACACAATTCCCATGAAATCTCGCATCAGCCGAGGTCTCCAGCCCATCAAGGCATGTATCATGGCAGCTGCTACGCTCAGCAACCCCTGACTAACAATTTCCAACCTCCATGCACGTCAGAATCAGACATAGACGAAAGAACAACCTATGACTACCGCGACTTTCAGGCGGCGCGTCAAAAGTTCGAGCAACACGGATCACTAAGTCAGACTGTGGCTCCCACCCCAAGAAATCACTTCCGACGTCTTGACATTCGACCTCAGTATTCAGTCATTGGCACAGTCACATCTAATAGACCAAGTGAGAGCGGTGGGGTTGCGCGCATCTGCCAGATAAGCGCTCCCAGCACCTCGCATTCCCAACCCTTACAGACCCCCTTGAATCACCAGCCTTCACTGAGTCAGGAAAGTGGTGCTGTTGTCAGGCGCGAATCGTACAATCCCTTTTCAAAGGTGTGTGGCTGCAGTCCGGGATCTGGTTGTGGGGTTTTGCCCCATACACCGATTCACCGAGACCAAAGTAGCCAACGAGAAGCTATCAAGAAGTACCTTGTCTCGGAAGAGGTTGGACCGGGAGGGGTGAAGAGTATATTCAGCTTTCCAGATGGCATGGAGCCAAGTGATCTGACACTTTTACGCGCCGCAATCTCGGCCAACCAGCCAAAAGACGCCTTCATACCGGAGGAGAACGATGATCTAGAAGAACAACTAAATCGTCAGCTAGAGAAGGCTTGTGTTGATTCACGAAGTATGCAGCCGATGTCCAATCAAGCACCACAGCGTTCGCAATCGCAGACGCCAATGCCGATTCAACACTTTCAGAGTGTCAGCCACGCCTCCGGTGCGAACATGATTCGAGGTGGTGGTGGAGACTTGATGCGTATGGTGGTTCAGCATCACCATCATCAGCGAACCAACAATCCCAAGATAGGGAATCGAGATACGCAAGAGGCCATAGAGAAGAACAGATCCGGAAACCCACTCGACACTCTGATGTACAACGGAATCAGCAATGACTTTGTTGGACCTAATAGTCCAGGTCAGCTACCAATTATCTCTAGCTATCCCATGTGCCACCGCCATCAATGTCAGCCGCAACTCAGCACCGCCACGGCCGCCACCACCACTGCCAACAACAGCACTAGCTGGCACATCTCTCCAGCACGCCATCAGCAGGAAATGCAGAGCAATTATCAACCCCCCACCATGTACAATTCAGTGAAGTTCGACCCAATGCCAGCGGCGACAGAGCAGAGCCAGACTCACTTGACGCACTTCACCACCGATGGTCGATTTATGATGGGATGACACATAGGATAGTCAATTAAAGCGACCATTTCATTAGCCTTCGTCTATTTATTACAATTATAATTGCTTATTACTTCCACAACCGGTTTACTACTGTTTCATTATGCATGTAGACAACTACCTTCACTGTTGCAGCAAGATTATCAGTAAAAATATCGCAGATAAAGGAAACATCTTTCCTGTGACTAGGTAAAGATGGCACGAAACCCCAGACGTGCAACGCTCTTGACAATAAATGATTTGTTGTTCAAATGCTTTGACTATGTACGGTAGTATAAATAGAGAACCCCACCATAAAAAGATTTCATTAATTCGTAGAAGCTTTTCTCAGAGCCGATCTCGGAACGGATATCAATCGCTTCTCTAACATTGGGGTTGAATGTTCTGGAACCAAAATGTACTATGTTAGACTTACCCCAAGATATGTAACATAAGTAATACCGGAAATGAAATCAAATGTAATTTTGTGAGGGAGTACAACTACCTACATGGCACCATGGAACTTCTCCCATAGTATAGCAAGCCATAGCAGACCGGAGGAGCATGTGCTTTCGACGTAGAGGGACAGCAATTGCCTTTCGCACGAGCGAAATGCTACGGTCAAAATTGGAAATATCAACCAGCGGTACTAAATTCACCCCGCCGCTATCCCATTCTACGACACGGTAGTAGAACCATTCGTTCCCACTTCCATTTACATGCCAGTCCCGCACACCCATCTTATTTCAATTTACTATAACTGTATGCGAGACTTGGAACGAGGAAACACAATGGAAGGAAAAGCAACGAATATTGCTAGCTTGTAGAAATAGTGCAAAATTTTTCAAGCAGAGAAATGCAGTGCAAGTGGGGAAGAAACCTGAAGTTTTTGCATCACAAGAAAACATCATCCTCTAAACATTTTAGGGATTACTATTCTATGCGTGTTGGATGTGCAAGAAACATTGAAATAGAACGTTGTGCGAGTTTTTTGTGTTGGCCGTACCTAGAGCTCCTCAATGGCGTCTTAAGTTTCTCTTGAAGGCAAAAGATGGCAAAATTCAGAACGGGATATGTATATGCATAAAAGGCGGAAAGCAAGTTGCTGCCGGCATGACCCGGAGGCCAGCCAACGCGACTGGATGAATTTGACTACCCAAGTGGCCGAAATCAAACAAACAGTTCAAACAAACAAAGCGTCACTGACTCAGCCCATCCGTAGGACTAAACTAAATTCCCATTTTTAGCGTTTGTTTGTTTGGACTGTTGGTTAGTCGGACGGATTAGTGGCGGCTACCTTGAAGCTATCCGCATGGGCTGGCCTGTCGGCCATGCCAGCAGTTCCCTTACTTTCCGTCGAGAATACGCGTATTCTGACCTACACCTGGCCTTCTTTCTTTCTTTTAGGGATGCTCGGGGCACTACACCATTTGTATCGATGTGATTTATCACGCCTCCAGAAAAACTCTTGTCCGCAGCACTACTATGCTAAGTGTAAGTGATAATTGTAAACACCAGCTGTATGTACTTTCAAAATAGCCGAAAGAAAAGAAGGCATAAAAATTAGGTATAATGCATGCTTCTGAATCGCAAAATATCCTAGAGCTGCTGCCACGGCCCAGAGCCCATGTACAAACTTGCAAAGGCCGTTTACGTATCCCTTTATCAAAATCAGGAGATAAACTACCAACTAGCATTAAACAGCAGTCCGTGATGTATAAAGAAGCTACGGAGAAATCGTAAACCAGTCAGAAGCAATGCTGGGAAAACTGCTGAGAGACTAAATAACCTTGAATGAGGTATAAGATAAAGAAAGAACTAGAGCACCTCATAAATTTTTATAATGTAAATCCCTAAACATGCAGAATGAATAAACGTACCTAGAATTAATATAGTAATAAGCTTTGAAAGATATTTTTCATGTTATCTGGCTACTTTATGCTATGATTTGTTTAAGTGATTCGAGCATGGATAAAGTGGACAGCGCGGGTCGGGTGGATTGAAGTTGCCTGCTCTAGATCGTTTGGGTGGTTTCATGGCTGATAGAAGTATTTACTATTCTGATAAGTATTACGATGATGTCTACGAATACAGGTATGTCAGTCTTTATTGCCCTTCACCATGTTTATTGGCTATGCAGGCTAAGTTAGTGATGGAGGTTTGCCTCAAATTGAAACTGGGTTGACTTGCATTTGAATAATATTGATTCATAATGTGAATTGTTTTAGACATGTCCACTTGCCAAAGGAATTGGTCAGCAAAGTTCCGAAACATCGTCTAATGACAGAACGAGAGTGGCGCGCACTTGGCATTCAGCAGTCCGTTGGATGGGTCCATTACATGATTCACGAGCCGGAACCTCATGTTATCCTCTTTCGTCGCCCTCGTACTGATGTTCCACCCGCGTCTGATGGTGTGCTTTCTGAAGCCGATCCTCAGCATGCGTAGAGATGGTTTCTAATTGAGTTTGAGTTTTATAAATTTTTGGAAGGGAATACGGTCTTTTTCGAGGCTTTGATGGGAGATTGTCTAAGCCATATCCTTTGTCTTTGTGTTAGTGTGGTCATTTCCTTGTTCGCTTCCAGCAACTCATGTTCGTGGGACGGTTTTTTTGTGTGATCTTCCGTATGGGATTGATTGTTGGACCTCATCTTGGAGTTCGTGTTGTCGGGTCAGCAATAGGGTCTTTTGTTGGGGATGATTGCTCACCATGCAGTATTGCTTGGGTATTTTATAATTGGGTCGCGAAGTACTTTATTGGTCCAGTATAGCTGCTTGATCCATCTTGTCTAATGCTTATTACTAGGTGAAGTGGTGACACGGATGCAAAATGTATCAAGTCTGCGAATAGCCTCACTTTGGGTTGCGGAGTGAAGGTACTTCCAATGGTTTCAACAACGCCTTTGGGCTGTTGTTTACCCCGCTACTCTGGTGGAGGACGGTGGTAGTTTTGTGTGGCTGCGTGTGAAAGCATTGTTGGCTTTACGCAGGGGGAAATCTCGTAAACCTTTTAAGGTTGAATGAAATAACTTTGCACTTATCTTCGGCTGAGCAGCATGCCTTTTTCTCCTACTTTTCAGAGATTCTGGGCCCCAAAATTGTGTCCGAGTTTCTGAGAGATTTTGACTCCCCCGAAGGCATTCGCAAGTCATCAGTGTCGTTAAACCTGAAACCAGTTTATTGAATCGATATCCAATTTTTTTGAGTTTTGATTGACAAGCTATCATTGCAAATTTAACACCAAGAGTTGTTCTCATGTTCATCCCAGAATAGAGCGTTTGGACGATGATGATGGTTGGATGTAAGTTTTACAGCTTGAATTTGCTTATGCTTTCCTATCGATGCTGTGATACGTTGGATGTTAGGCTCTCAGTTTTGGTAAGAATGTCTGGAGTCGACAGCATCTTCCTCTTGAATAGTATGTATACTGTCGTCGGGGATGTAGCGTTCCGAGCATAACTAGAAGACGGAGAGAAGGCTAAGCGTTGAGCAGAATACGTGTATTCAAGATATGAAGGAAAGGGGCTGCTGGTATGGCCGGTAGGCCAGCCCACGCAGCCCGGTTCAAGGTGGTCGCCACGAATGTGTCGGACGAACCAACAGTCCAAACAAACAAAACACTACATAGACCCTCTTCTTTTCAGCGTTGTCCCTGACGCGCCCCTTGATCCACCCCCCGCGTCAGCCATCACAATGTAATCAGTGCTGCGAGAAGCACTCACGAGCTAACCGTGCTGGAGTCGACATCCGACGCAGATGAGGCGAGGTTCGACTCCACGTCAATGATCCCGCATGGCAGCGCGACTAGACCTGGAGGTTCACCCGGCTTGCGAACTAACTTCGGAGTAAGAGGTTCAGCCGACCATCAGTGCATCCGTTAAGACGTTAGTTTACCGGCTGCCTTTCTAGATGGTCCACGGTTAGGATCGCTTCAGTTGTTAATAGCTTTCCTATAGATCACGAGAGTGGGATAGTATCGAAGAGAAACGTCGTTCTCAGCCCTTCGGCAAAGGCACTTCTTTAGCACTGCAAAAGGCAAAATGCCACTCAGATCGAGATTAAGCGCATAAACTAGCCTTGCGTACGAGGAACTGTACATAAATGAGTGATTCCAACTGCTACCATCAAATGAGGATTGAGTGCATCTTTTTTGAGAAGACTGATAGGTCACCACTTAGTGATAAGTTCCAGCTCATCTAAGGCTCCACCTCGTCGCAGCGGCACAATGAGTTATCATTGCCGTACAAAATTTTTATCCATCTAATTATTCCCAAATGACTCCAACGAGAATGCAACTGACCCTGAAAAAACATGCAAATTTTCTCGAATAAACAGGCGTTGTTCTCGTAAAATGTGCACTGGAAAGAGCGTATCCAAATGGAGAACTTCTTACTGTGTTATGTTCAATGACCCCCATAAAAGGACAAATCTGCTTCGACTTTTATTGTAAAAAGCTTGCGAGCGTATTTGTGAGGCGGAATGTTTCATCACATGGCAAGTATCTTGCTAGGCTTACGGATTTTTATTGCTCAAGCCCAAGAAGTGTAGTTCTTTCGGCACAATCCACCTGCGACGCCCATTATTAGAACCAGCATAGGGAATTGTAGCGTTCCGAGCGTCCGTGTTTTCTAGACGGAAGGTAAGGGAGCTTCTGGAATTGCCGGCAGGCCAGCCCACGCACCACGTTCAAGGTGGTCGCCACTCATATGTCCGACCAACGATTAGCTTAAACAAAATATACGCTGCAAGAGAGTTTATGCAGTAGAGAAAGGAAAAAAGGAGCAAGTGGCATGGCGGAAAGGTCAGCCCGAACAGCCTGCCGGCGACAGCCTCAGAGGTATCGGAAGACCATCCGTTAATAAGAACGGAGGTCCGAGAATCCCTCCCAAATTTTTCTCTCTCTTACTTTTTCAAAGTGCATTTAAAGTATGTAAGCATTACATGCGGTTTTCGCCTTAGTTTTGTTATTTCCTTTGTTTTTATGGAAGTCTTGATACGTTACTAGGGCGACTCCCAATCGGAACGTCAGTTTGCATGCCTAAAATCGCTTATGCAGACTGTATACTTATCGCCATCCAAGTTAACAAGCACGGTCGATAATACTATGCCAAGTATGACTCATTCCGAATGCGTTCAAATAACCAATTTTATTTGTGCATTTATAATATTTAAAAATTTCACAAAATGCTGCCAGATGTTAATAGACTTTCTGAATTTAAAACGTTAAAGTAATCATTACTAGCCGTGTATAGTTATAGTAATTTGTAGAATTCCTTTGGCTTGTTGGTACTTTCGTAAGACTGGCGACAATTTGAATAGCTATTTCCCAGTTTAATGCATGGGGCGCTGGTAGATTGCCTTGCTATTTTCTGCAATCTCCTTAAGTGGGTTTCATGGCGTCACGAAAACCAGTTGCTGTTTGGAATGATTCCAAATCGTTTTTGCTGCGCCTTATGGGCACCAAAATAACAGTGGAAATAATTGACAATCGTAAATTTGTGGGACTGTTAATGTGCACAGATCGGGATGGCAATGTTGCGATGCGAGACGTCACTGAGTACCCGCCGCCGGATGCAGCTGTTAAGGATAATTTGACTAGGAAGCTATTTCTAATAACAATTCGTGGTGTACATATTAAAAAGATACTTGCGGATGCTACATCTTTTGTTGCTTGAAGGAGAAATACATTGCTCCCGTTTGAAAGTTGTCTCTTTATTCTCTTTTTCGTTTTTAATCGAGCCAGTGATTATTCTTTAGGCGGAGTTGCGGAGCGGCTATAACGTCAAGAGGATTTGTGGTGTTGTTTCGTTATATTGGGTCGTATCTATCTCATTGGTTTTCATTAACAAGTGGCTTTTGAGCAACTCCGACATTTTGGTAGGCTGAGATTAATACCAAATATTTTAGCTTGATGCTCCTCTCTTTATTACTTGGTTTCAATGTCTCGTCACTGTCATACTATGCGTCATTTTGTCAAAAATCTCAAGTGCCCTCCCGGACAGGCTTTCCTTCCCCAGTCTTGATTTCAAGTGGCGAACGGCCTTAAATGTATGTTTCGGTAGTAATGTATTCTTTTAGATCATGCCATTGAGCTGTGTCTTCTTTTCCATGGTTGTTTTTAATAACCTCTGCCTCAAATACTTGGATGTCGCATTTTATTTCGCTGCTCGCTCCCTCACGACAGTTTTTAACGTGGTATGTCATTTTATTTAGAATTCGCTGCAACGTTTTATGCTTGAATGAAATTATAAAGCATCTCTTAGTGCTTATTGATTGTGTTCTGAGTTGGATAAATGCATTACAATGATTCCGAGAGTCCTGCCACTAGGGAAATGCTTTAAAAGATATTATTTTCTCCCTCAATGGCATTTTCAGAATTTTATTCCTTTCGATTTCGAATGCAGCGTCCTACCTAACATTTCTTTGTCATATTTAGTTTGTAATTTTTAGGTGCTCACCTACCTCATTCTGCGCAAGAAAACTTGTTACAAAGCAATTGCTTGTTGTGGAGTAATAATCGCTGGCTATGTAACCAGTGTCCTTCAGGAAAACGGACTGGGTAAGTTCCGATTTCCTGCTCCGTCTATGAAGCCAATTAGCTCTAGTTATGTTGGCCTGTTGAATTGCTGGAAAGCGGGTTACTCTTATACGTTCTCAACTTAATGTGTTCAACTGTCAGTGTATTTCTAATAACTAATACTTCTTATTTGTGTTAAAAAGTCGAACCCTCTTCGATTACACACAACACTGGTTGGTTAGCATGATCTTTTTTGCCTGAGCACCCGAGACTTTTTCTCGAAATTTGATCACTTTCCTCATTGCTTTTAATAGCTGCAATTCGACTCGTGAATTAGTACCATTTTCCATTTGTCAAAGTTGTGGGAGTCGAACAGCTTTTGTTTCTGCCTGTTGCAGTGTCGTTGCAGCATCCGTCTTCGATACCCCTATCGGGTTGATTTATTGTGATTTTGCTTACTACGCCACCAGTGTATTCCTTCCCCAACTTCCATAAATGGAAGACACGCTGGAATAAATTTCATGTCATTTCAATTTCATTCTTAGCTGAGTTATGCTATGAAATCATTATTTCCTATTTTATTGGAAAAATCTTGTCAATCTGCCAAGTGCCGGGAAGTGCGATTGTTAGGCACAATCTGTTCCCGCACCACTATGCGACCTCCACTTAGCGGGGGCGAGCGAAGGGCCGGGCAGTAGGCCTAGCGCCGCTGAAGTAGAACATTTCCCCCTTTCCGCTTTAGGGACCTTATCTCTCTTGGGTCTTTTCTATGGTCTCTCCGCCAGTTTCTCTGTTTCTCTGTTCTCTATACTCACATCAAAGAATCTACCTCACGTTGGTGGTAGTGTTTGGCGCCTCACGTTCTACAATAATCTCAATACTTCCGTCCTATTCGTCGCTGGCATCATTGTCACAGGGGAACTGACCGAACTACCGTATCTCCCCTACCCATTCAGGTGAGTTAGCTAGCTATGGTTTTACCGGATGTGGGGGCGTCCGATATGGTAAATGCCCTTACCGAATGCGATCTACCCGATCTCGTGGTTGGTTTTTCTACATTCGAAAAGCTGAGTCTGTAATGCACCGAACTAGAAACCGGAGCCTGGAGTCAATAATCAAGTGATCAATGGCCATTAAGCGACTATTTTATCAGTTATATAGGAATTTTTTTCTGGAGCATGATGCTGATCAGTGGAATCTTCGGATTCGCCATCAGCTACGTGACTACGTGGCAGATTCAAGTGACTAGTCCGCTGACGCACAATATCTCCGGAACAGCCAAAGCGGCGGTACAGACCGTCATCGCAACGTTAATTTCGCTCCAATTTAAGTCTGTTCTCTGGTGGCTGGGCAACTTTATGGTGGTAGCAGGTTCTATAGCTTACGCCTATGTGCGACATAAGCTGGCCCTTGAGGAGCAGCACAAGGAGCAGAATCGATACCGCCCCGCCTCGACCGACGGCGATCGAGAAACTCCGCCCCTCGGGAAAGTGGCCGCTGAAAGAGACGACTCTAGTACTCAATGCTAAGAACGAATTTAGTCTTTCTTGTCTTTCTACCTTGTTCACCATAACTCTTACGTTAATTTTGTTCTGAACGCGGTTGCGTTGTTGGGTACATGTGTCCTGTCCTCGCTTCTTGTGCATAGTTCTGTAACTCATTGGCAGATGAGAATCCTAGCGCATGTAGTTGCTCCGTGTTCACTAGAGGTGTCCTCCTACGTTAGTGTATTTGTTTAAATAGACTTGGCAGTTTCGTCATGGAGTGGAGTTAGCAAAACACCTCAGATGTCTGCTGCAACTAACGGACTGCGGTGACTAGTGAATGCAGCTGGTGGGTCTTTTTGCAACAAGCTGAAGAACATCCATGGCATAGGACTTTGAATACCGTCATTCTCTTAGGCAATTTATCAGACCCTAACCGGGAAGGGAAGCCTGGACCCACTTTCATTGTAAGTGAAGAGCCTTTCCTTCTGAGGACAAATGCGTATAAGTCCCCTTGAAATCCTTCAGTGCTCAGCGTGGGTAAGGCAACTTGACCGACATTAATCGGCAACTCAAATGACCTTGAACGTGAGGTGCCCCTCCACCATCAGTGGGAGGCGAGAGGGGACGCTAAAGCCTTTGCAACGTCAGCAAGCATGTGAAAAGTATGCACACTAGTCGAATTAAACGTCCTCCCTCAGCAGCATGGCCCACAAGTGCAGAGGCCAGTCTTGCACGTTGGCCCACGAAATAGATAGCTAAGCCGCATCAAAGCAGGTATCCGACTCTAAGCAAAACACCTTCGCGGAAGTTCCAAAGTGCAAAACAACTTCCATTGGAAACAAATTTTCTCACAACTCGACCGGCTGAACAGGCCTGCATTGAGGCTTGACCAAACCAGACAACGGGAAGGTACAACTCTGTGGCCATGTAACCCTCCCAAGAGTTCAAGCGCTTCTCTGATGCGCCGTAGTGAGCTTAAAGTCAGCAGATAATACCGCTCCCTACAGCACGGATGAATCGCGTCTGCTGATTCTATTGGGGGAAAGTGAAAGAAACACAAGTATGGTGGATGAAAAATATGCAAACTGGAAATTGCTGACACCGCCAGATTGTAAACAATCGGAAGGGGTCCCACTATCCGAATCTTCTGACGTTCAAAAACAAATAATTTCCAGTGCCACAACCAGTGCGATTCGGCTTCCAATAAATCGTGCTTTGGTCAGGATTGCATTACTCGAATCAGACCGCGCATTAAATCTGACAGGTTATAAAACTTAGTAAACAATAAGTGGGGAGCTTCATAAAGAAGACGCAAATATCCAAATGCAACAACACAAGCCGGATGACGTGGATATCAAACAAAAAAGATGATCTCCGGGATCTGTCCATCTTCAACCGAAGTGCCGTTGTTCGTGCACGCCGCATAGGAGAACTGGAAGGTTACCTTGCCTCCGGTCGAGCACTCGTGGCTTACCTCTCGTCGACCGCCCGTGCCATAGTAAGAGTCCTGACCCTGGGAAAGAAAAGAGAACCTAAGTCCCGACAATCGCTATCTCAATCACACTGGTAAGGGGAGCTACTTGCACTAACCTTGATGGTGGCACAGGCGAGGTAATTTACATGTGGTTTTAGTGGGATTGGCTCCTGAAATGCAACACGGAAGGTATTTGGTGACCCATCCGAAAGGTAGGTGACGTCGTTGCTGCCAAGTACCACACCCGACTCCGGATGGACAATCTAAATTTTTCGAAAAAAACGGTGTTATACTTCCAGCATAAACTGCGTGCCATATTTCGAGGAGTCTTTACAAATCGCTGCACATCTTGCGACAACAATACAATACAGCAACTTGTGTAACAGTGCATGATCGACGGTGACTTTCACGTCTTGTATAAGGCAACAAGTGAGATGAAATTATCAGGTCTGCTCGACAGGGTTTCCCAGGGAGTAAAAGATGCGTCTACCTGTATCCTTCCAGGCAAGGCAGAGATGAAATTCTTAATGAAAAAGAATTTGATCATAGACGATTAAGCTCCAGGCGAGAATATACAGAGGTAAAGGTAGAGCCTTAACAAACAATTCAGGACCACCAGCAGTATCTCTGGTAGAATGCCTTTTAAAAAGAATAATCAATAGTCCAAAGTGGAAGAAAGCGAGTAGAGCCCAACAATGAATATGGAGAGTTGCACGATCACCGCTAAGTTGGTGCTTCTAAATTCACCTCGAGTGAGGAAAAATGTCGATCCCTCGGTGGAGGATGAGGGGAAGCCAAGGAAAAAGCATCAGAGCAGAACTAGAAAAAATCTTCTTTGGAAACTGGTAGCCCTTCGAATGCCGTTCCGACGCAGAACGCCTATTATCACCGCCAACCCGCTGCACATGTGCTTGCCTGCGTTGGAAGATGCTCAAGAGTCTATTCGTAGAGAGCAAATACCCGCGTGGATAGTGACCCTCTCTGCCCTTGCTCCACCCTCCAGCCGTTCTCTAGCCATGATCGATCCTCTACCTTGAATGCTTCACCAAATCCCTACCGCAAATACACACTTGATGATGAGGTGTGGTGATTGGTTTATGACTGAGCAAAAATATTGCTTATGAATTCAGCTATTTTCAAAAGTTGTGAAACAGTGATCCCAAAAAAACTAGGAGTGATACCTCACCTTAAAATCGTGGAATTACTGGCAATGTAGGATGCTAGAAGGTGGATGTTACTAATGCAATGGAAAGTTAATGGAAGCAATGACCGAATAAAGAAAAAAATCATGCTACGATGGACAACTTAATGCAATCGAGGAAGAGCACTGGTAGGAAATGCAGTATATGCAAACATCAGGCTAAAAAAGGGGCATAACTTCAGGGAATGGAGATCCCACGGCAGAAATTCAAAGCGGCCGCAGACGCAATAAAATGACCAAAAATAAGTACCTATGTAGCCATCATCAACCACTCTTCTTGTCATTTATAATAAATACGATTTTGCGCTGACAGCACCGGTAGTTAGCCCACGAGAGTTCGCCGAAATCAAGCGCTTCCCGCAAACTGCCGCGACTAATGCATTTCTGCTTTCAAATCGGTGCTTTAACGAAGATCGTAGCATATGAACCACACAAAAGTCAAATCATTACCTCAATACTGACTTCGTATTCACTTTCGCCATGAATACTCCCATAGAGACCAAAACCGACAACATAGATCTTGCGATCAACGTTGAATCTAAAAATAAGACATTCAAAGATGATTATGAGAGCCACCACCAGCACAAAATGCTTCGAAATCCAACCCACCCAACTAGGCCAGGTTAACAGCATGACAGGCGATGTGTGCCAAAAGAAAGCACACGCTATATTGAGAAGCACAATAACTATTGCGACATTTGGAGAGAACAGTAATCAGCGCAGAACTGTTCACAGAAGGCCAGCGAAGGTGTGTGTAGTCAGTCTTTTGGCAATGTAAATAATTGACTCAACTAAATTTAATCATTAATCACCTTGTGGACAAAACACCTTCGGCCAAGGCGGTAATCTTTTCGCATACATTGGAATCACAAGTAACCACTCTCGTTTTCAAGCAGCTGCTTTCCAGCAAGCTCTACTTTAGATGGGCGAAAGTTGGATGCTGATATGCTTCAAATCCAACCGGTTAATTGGGATAAGCATCGGTCTTAAAACTACAAAAGCATTACATGGAGTTATACATAATGAGACAGAATCTAAATACAATTCATTTATTGTTGAAATTGTACCCAAGTCACTTAACCGCAAAAGGCCTTGAACAGAAGGAAGACCAATACCTGATGCGATCACTAGTGCCTCGATAATCCCAGCGCTGGTCAACCACCCCAAAGCGCCGCACAGCCTCCTCTACGCCATGCAGGTAGCATCGAGGCCGCTTAAGAAAGGGTAACTCCGGCTTGGCGGTTTTTGAGGCGATAAAATGCTGAAAGATCTTAATTGTCATTGAGTCCTCCAGCACGCCGGAGGGAACGACCACATCAGCGAACTCCTCGATGCTCATCTGTGGAAATCGAATGTGGGGCAAGAGAGGCTGGAGAATCATTCGAAGTGCCTCGATGGGCACATCTGAAAGACTTGGAAGGGTTGTCACAGAGGCGGAGCGTGAGAGGACAGTTGAAGCTTCGGTACCCGTCACCATGGCATCACAGGTCACCAAGCGGGGGGGAGGAGAGAGCCCTCCCTCCAGAGATCGCCGATGGTACTCCGATTTGGCCCAATTTATCACGGACGCGAAAAGCCGAACCTCGCGAATACAGAGAGTGTCGCGCTCAAGAATACTACACAGCAGGTTTTTATCTGCCGCTAAGAAGTCGTCAGTGTCGAAAACCTTGGCCGTATTTTTGTCGATCACCTGTGTGAAATTGGACAATTAATTGTTTTTCAAGATCAATACACTGGGATTGAGGATGAGGCACTTAGTAATAGCGTTTCTGAATGGGCAAATAACACTACTCGATGACGTAAAGTAATTCGGTGAATTAGGAGTCACAGAACGCGATTAATGAAATGAAGAGCACCTATCTCAGTGTCAATGAAATAAATACGTGCTCTAACTATTTGATTTGACTACAAAGCAGAAAAGAGGTAAGCTCAAGTGACTGTTTGTAATGGGAATCGATTTGATATAACCTTTAACTCACTGGGATGTTCATATGATCAGTTAACCATAAAAATGCCAAAAGTAATCACATCGACGGTGAATGTTAATAGCCTTTATGATGACATATGAGTTAAGACAGGCCGACAGAAAGCAAACATCCAAGACTACCAGTGAATTGTGAATGCTGAAAGCGAAGAGGGGGGAGAGTAGGAGGAAATCATGGGTACATTTTCGAGCACATTATTTTGGACACCTCAGCGGTAAAGTTCGCCAAGTGGAAAACACATAATTTCCGTTCCATCAAAGGAAACGCACCTCCAGACACTTTTGAGCCAACTCATATTCGTCGAAGAAGTTAGCTTGACCAAGAAGCATGAAAGCATTGTCCACTGTGATTGCTTGACTTAGAAAATCAACACAAGCTCTCTCCATTACGGTGATCGCATACTTCTTAGCAACATAGAGCGTCTGCAGAACATTGCTGGGGTCTATTTGTATCTCATCGGTGTAGATGAAACGCAAGACGTTTGCAAAAGCCACTGGGTTTACGTCATCCAAATGTATCTCTAAAGCCAAAAGTCCAAGTCCGTGCCAATTGAAACATCAGGCATTCAAGTTCAGTTCAATGCTCGAAAAACCTGCATAAAACTGGAATAATATAAGCTCCTGGAGACTGTGATTTATGAAACAGTATTGTGCAAGAATAAAACTGCAAAGTAGCAACTATATAGGATTACATTCTGTGATTTCAGGCATACCTATGGGATTGTTGGGAGTAATTTGACTAGGTGAAGGATTGAAAATCATGGGTTGAAAGTGTGTTCCTTTCACGACATCCGATGAACTAATTTCACCAATGGAATCAACATGCATGCATTCAGAGGACTGACAAATGGATGCGCTAGCAGAAGGCGGCCAGGTCTGCCTGGGTATGGGATGACCAGGATACTTTGGTGAAGTGTGATCCGAACCAGCAGAGGCAGTGACAGCAGACCCTGTGTTCTGCACTGACAATGGCCCGTAAAACATGGCCTCGAAAACAGCCGAGCTGATTGCCAGGATGAAGGCATGTGCAGGAATACGTTGCACCATGACCTCAGTAACAACAGCCAACTGGTTTTGTGAACCCTTCTGATGAGCAGACGGTGTTGAAGCACCATCACAGCCCGGTTGGTAGTGGATATTGAAGTATACGTCTGCCAGAGTGGTGTTAGCAAATAGACTTCGAACACGTTCACTCACACAGGACCTGGTGGATTGCCAATCAAAATGTAGGGGTGATGATGCGAAAAGCTAAAAGGTAGCACACAAGGTGTTACAAAACATGGACGTTATAGCCCAGTTATAATAGCACCATCCAATGTACCCAGGATTATGTAATTGCGCCGCAACTTAATCGATATTGACAATGCCACTGGTATCAAAAAAAGCACCGAATTAGGACACTATATGCAGAAAATATCAACATGCAAGGGGAAAAAGCGACAAAAGAAACTAGCCTGCAATAGGATAAATAAATGCATGTTAAGGATGCAAAAAAGGGACAGAACACGCAAGTGATACTCACACCCGAGGAATTGGAAAAACCATCATTTAAAAGGGATGGGATCTCTGACGATTTTTCGCAGCAGCCGTATTTTTGGCAGGCGACTCTCCTTCGATGGGATTTGGGGTTTGATATCCTGGGTTCTCAGTAGACATCGTAAAAGCAGAAAATATATCTAAAGTAAGGATATGACACAAAGCTGAGATTGGGCAGAACTACCAAGCCATTGCATTTATTTCGCCAATCTTAACCACACTGAAAATATGGCTTAATAGGGAGAGAGACAAGTTTTATTCATTTGGCTTAAAATTTACAGCAGGGAAAAGTAGGCAGCAAAACTCCTAACAGCACTGAAATAATTCTTTGCTAAAGGAATATTGATGTGTTGCGCTACGAATAATTAGATGATGCAGAGTATAAACAATGAAACTGAGTGTGAACTATTAGGGGCTGTGAGCAGCCTAATTAAAAAAAAGCAAAAGCAGCAAACAACCACAGAATTGACTGATAATCGAACAGTGCGGCTAGAGGGGGAGTGACAAAAGGCTTTCTCTAATGAACGGTGTTAGCACACCGTATAGATACGATTTCGTACTTAAATGACAACTTTTTTATGTGATTTGACCGAGTGGGTCCCAGTGCATGATGAAGAACTTTCTAGATGACACTACAAAATTAATTGCTGTAAGGCTTTAGGCGTTTTAAGCAAATTGTTCTAAAAACGCACAAATGAATTTGCTCCAGGTGTTTTATTAACATGAATACCTAAAATAAATTTTAGTCAATGGACACATGTGTTGTCACGTGACAGGGCTTTGCTGAGCCACAATTTTAGAGCAAGCTATTTGTGCTGGATAAAGGAAAATAGCTTTTTACCAAGAGAATAATGCAATTTAAGCTTAGCTGCTTTGTCCGGTGTCAAGGCCATGCTGAATATAACTTTCTCTCTTTCTTCTAAACACACACATTCGGACCTGCACTCGGCTTGTGGCAGCGGAAAGCGGACCTGACATTGTAGGGTTTCTCTCTAGATTTATGCCATAATTGATATATTGCTGCCATGCGAAAGGAATGCCTGTGCTGCTATGGGTTATCAGAGACTTCTCACTATTTGTTTAAAGAGATGCTATAAGTGTAAGAGGTGCAACTTCGGAGCAAGTTTGTACCTGGTATGTAGATTATTTACCGATCTGTTTCATGAAGCGCCCCTGGTG
This sequence comes from Taenia pisiformis, assembly GCA_023968675.1. Classification (NCBI taxonomy): domain Eukaryota; kingdom Metazoa; phylum Platyhelminthes; class Cestoda; order Cyclophyllidea; family Taeniidae; genus Taenia; species Taenia pisiformis. The sequence goes on along the minus strand of CM043735.1, from coordinate 16,155,666 downwards.
GGCTACCATACCTTAGCTGAATATACTGACGTGTAGGCCATACTGGTGACCTTAAGCTCCCTTCTTCAATTAAAATATATAGATTTTGTCCTCCTAGGTTTGTCTCCCTCATCAGGCAAGTCACTAATTACAACAGCGGCGGTAATGGAAGGTAGAACCACTGAACTCTGATTCTGACTGAGAAGATTTAAATCTTAGCGGAACTGAATGTTTTGTGTTGGTGGCAGCCATGAGCATATGGCTAAAGCCAATGTTTAACTCTAACAACCACAACTGGTTGGTGCTCTGTAAGCAAGCCGTTGACTTCAAGTCAATTCTGACCACGGAAAGCAAAAAAACATTTGCTGAGTACTGGTGACTGCGAGAATCCATAGATGTCAGAAGAAGGCTAAATACAGGATGGATTAGCATATACACATTTAAAAGAGAGGGAGATCTTCAGGCACGGCTTGAGGTTCAGCCCACGTAGTCATGTTAAAACGGCTACCTCAGCAACCGAAAGCCAAATGACAGTTTAAACAAGCAAAAACTCCAGCTTTAGTCATCGCAACGTAACCAATGCCACAAGAAGAAACACCCACAAGCTAACTGTGTCTAGGGGCGACATTCAACACAAATGAATTGACGCTTAGCACCATTTCAATGATCCCTAGTGGAGATGTGACTCTACTTGAAGGTCCATCTAGCTTGGGAACAAACTATGCAGCAAGAGGTTTGCTAACCATCAATGTGTCTATTGGGAGACGTTGGTCACTAGTCTCCTTTCCAGGTGGCTTTAATTGGTAATAGCTTTCCTGCAGAGCACAAGAATAAGAAGTATATCTAAGACGAACGCATTCTAGCCCTTCTGCAATGGGTTGTTTCACATAAGTATAAATCTGGATAGAAGCTATTCAAAGGCAGGTCCGCTTTTGCCTGTCACTTATGCAGCATTCCAAGCATCCTTTAAAAACAAGAAAAAAATAATTACAAGTTGAGATACGCACCTTCGCGGGAAGGGGGACTGAAAGCCATGCACATAACTAGGCCGATATGACCACCTAAAGAACCGAAGATTACCAGTAATCTGACCAAACAGGTCGCTACAACTCTTCCAGCATTTTGTGGCCTTTGCAACCTTAACTAAGCTTTTATCTTTAACATGATAGCAAGAACATTGTTTGTTATAAGAATTGAAATAGATAGCCTAATCTAACGACACTATAAATAGGTTTGCCTTTTGGTTTCCTACTTCGTAATTGACAAACTGCTGATAAAAATTAGCTTCTTATAGTAGACTCTTTTTACATGCACTATTGGGCTCAAATTTTGTAGTAGATTATCATGGTGGGTGAGGATTAACAATGGCACTCACAATGACCACTTCTGATCCAAACAATCTATTTACATTTGCTAGAAGCTGTGTTTAAAAAGCCTAAATCTTAACAAAATGGGATTACGTATCCTTTTTTGTTTTACTTATTACGGCGAATTTGCGGTGGTGTTCTTGAATCGGGTCTCACGTTGATTGCTTGCCTGGGATGGTGCAGCTGTTTGTGCGTCGAGTCGACGGCTCTACGCTTTCCTTTCACTGTAATGAAGGAGAGTCTATTTTTGACGTGAAGCAGCATGTCGAGTCTATGGAGGGCATTCATGCTCCTTGCAGTCCTTGTCTCTTAATGGGTCCCTTTGAGAGATTGGGACACTCTTAAAGATTGCTGCGATTCAGGTATCGCCCAGGTGGATCTTAATGTGGGCCTTCTGGGTGGAGCAAAGAAACGCAAAAAAAGGTTTATACTACTCCCAAGAAGATTAAGAGGAAGCCAAAGAAGGTTAAGCTGGCTACCTTGAAGTTTTACCAGGTAGGTACGCTGCTGTGTTGATTTCCCTAGGTTGAACCGAATGGCAAGTTGAACCGCCTGAGGAGGGAGTGTCCTAATAAGGAGTGTGGCGCCGGCGTCTTTATGGCCAGTCATTTCGACAGAGAATATTGTGGCAAATGTGGTTTGACGTATAGACACGGTGCTCAGTGAATTTTGGAGTAAATGCGGGTAATGCACGATATTGTCTTCGTGTCCAGTCTATGGTCTCATCTGGTAATTTGCACTTTTTCGGTATGCCTCACCTATGCGCATTTATCTTCATCAAGAAAGTGGTGCGTTTTGTCGACTGATTTAGCTGTTAATTTAGCGGACTTCGTAAGCTGATTGTGTTTCAAGTGTTCATTCCTGACATTTATCATTAGTGGGGTATTGCGGGGATGTTTTGCAAAACTTTCAGGGTTTTTGAATTCGGGAACCCTTAGTATTTTTCGATAGAAAGCTGTTACGAGTTTCCAATATCTTTGCATTAAGCATGGCACTATGCCCTCCTGTGTG
>CM043735.1:15954168-16152809 GCA_023968675.1 Taenia pisiformis | reverse complement strand
TGAAGGTGTAGCTTAGACTACCGAAAAAAGTGTTCTTGAATTTGCAGCCACGAAAATCTAAGCTGGCAGTTCTAACGTTGCATCGTTAACGTGCATCAAGACGCCCTAGAAAGCATCTGCGTTTGGGGATGCACAAATTCCGAACAAAGCAGTGAACGGGCCCTTGTTTGTCTAGCCAGGCACCTTCACTGACTCAAGTCTTCTTAACTCCGCGGAACTGTGCGATCTGCAGCCTACAGAATGTTCACAAGAGAGGTTTACTGCTAGCAAATGCACGAAGCTAACTTATTCACCAGTGAACTGGTCGTAACACGGTTGTAAGTGCAAAGCTCTAATAACATGGCAGAGGTCACCATTCCGACGCCAGGCCACCCCATCCAGTTTTGCATCCTGGAAAATCATCAAGCACGTCCATGCCGCATAGTAGTTAAGGCATCGTACGATATTTTCAAATGTACTTATAGGCCCATTGCAAAGATCCAATCATCCGAATTTGTTTCGACACAGCTAATAAATTTCCATGGGGCAACTGCTGAAGCACAGGTCACTGCCAGTGCAACCGAAGTACTCCTTACTGTACAGCAGTTGCCTTACCGTGATCGTATTTGCGCGCATGTCGCCACCATCATTACCCAATGGTGGTTCTCCAACAGCTAATGATCTTGTGGCAGCCACTCGTCATTCAGGAGGCAAATGTACATGGTGGTTTAAGCATGCCGGGACACCTCAACTGAAACCTGTCCATTTCCGTCGATCGGATCGAATCGAAACCCTGTTAGCATACCAAACATTGGCCTTGTTGAGGCCATTTAGTTACCTGATGCACTATGAGAGGACTATGAAACTTACCCATATTGGATTAAAGCCGCCCATGCACACCTGCTTTTGCTTCATCGATTCATTAATAAGCGTGCTCCAGCAGACACAAAGGTTAATGACAATTTCGATTTAGTTGCGGTCTCCATGTTTTGCAGAATGTGCTGCTCCACCAGGAAAATTATAGACGCTGCACTCTCATTACAGGCACGGCTGTTGTGGCACATTGTGTGTCTCTGCCCTTGAACATACGTAGACTGTAGAAACAGAGTTAAGCACGCATGCGAAAGCCACATGCAGATCATTATGCACCGGTTTCGCAACATTCGATTCGCTATGCCACCTCATTTCTCAGCTGGTGGTTGAATTTGGATGTGAGGTTGTCGAATTTCGCGCTGTATATACCTCGAGAACTGGGGAGGGGAAACCGACACTCAATACAAAGCTACTTACTGGATGTCAATGAACGATTGCAAACTGGCAACCGATGAGAAAGACTCTCGTTTGATCTTTAAGTTATGTGATTGAACAATTAAATGCTAAGAGGAAGGCTAATAGCTGCATCAATGTACCTTAGGCTGAAGCAGAGATAGTTGCGAATGAGCATTGGAAGCGTAAACGGCTGTGATTGCTCCCCTTCTCACGAAGAACTACTGCACGTTAGGTTGCAGGGGCACCGATTGGGTCATGCAGTGCTATTACCAGCTGAAGTGGGTGTCATCGGCTGCTGCATTTGATTACCTTTATATACTGCGAACAGATTTGGCTGTTTGCTTCCTCGTCACTGTGACAACCATATGCGTGTCCGTTTAATTTTATCCAGTTGGCCACCACGATGGGTGGCGACAAATGATACGTCCATGCTTGATTTCAAAATTTTGAACATTGCTCAGAAGCGGCTGATATGGCCAAGAAAATGCCGCGAATTCCAAATCACTGAACTGGAAAAATCTGCAAAAGCATAGCTTAATTATTGGCTGATACAAATGGTAAGCGTGGGAAGAGCTCAGCAAGGGATCTTTCCAATTTCAGTGCTACAGACGAGGATGACACCTCTGACCAGATGGGCTGCTGCACATGAAACATTAAAGCAAAGAGATCAAGGCCGAAGTCAGCCTGATGCTAAAAATACAACTGCTTATCTAAGGCGTTGACGCTCTTAGACAAGATTGTATAGCTGGACAATGTATGGCTCCATGAACGCGGGTGACGTGTGCGCAATTCGCAAAACGATAAGGACTCCATTAATATTCAAATGCTCGGATTCGTGAGACAGCGTGCAAAATGTCAGTGTGGCGAATAGGAATGGGAACAACTTGATGCAAGAAGAAGGATTACACTGACATGAACTTAGGTGGGTAAACCGGGGAGCAAGTTCTGAATTACGCACTACGTATCTGGTGCAATTTAAGTAACCATTACAAGCTCACCTTTGAATGCGCAGCTTCTACGCACGAAAGTTGGAAATCTTGCAGTTGATGCTTGGATTTTAATTAGCCATTGCTAATGGATCAGACACGAAATTAGGATAAAGTGAAGGCCTCCTCCATGTGAACTGAAGATGTGGGCGATATTTGTGGACACTTGACACGCATGGGAAACAATAAGAGCACATGCAAAGGATAAAAATGAGCCACTTGTATCGCATGCATACCCGAGCATGCGGACCCGTATGCTGATGGACAATGCAGTCATGCAACGCAACGATCGACTCCAGGACTGCAGTGGAGCTTTATTAATCTTGATTCCTATGCTATCAAGGCTGCAATAAAATACAGTCTTTGTCACATGGAGAGCCAGTGCTCTCACGGTTGACAATCTACGCTCTATATTATGAATCATGTGAGGGCAATGATTTAATTATGAATGAGCCGATAAGTCCCCACCTCCGCATTGTCTCAATTCCGCCACCTCAAGTTAAACTGAGCCGCGCACTCGGAGGCCCACTCATAAAGGCCTGCATTGTGCGCCAGTACTTCTGCGCATGCCGTCACCAGCTAATAATCAAAAGCAGCAACCCACGAAGGCAGCACTATATCCAATATTGTGTGCGTCAGTACTTTGCAGGGTGGTAGCTATTGGGACTACCAAAAAGCGCCCAGTTATGACTTTCACAGGCATGGAGCATCTTTTGGGTGGCGCCCAATTATGGGAGGCCTTAAATACCACCAAAACGGAATTTGGGAAAAAGCCGCCTCATTGAGCGTTAGGTCAACATGATAGTTTATTGTGCGGCTCCGTTTGGAGCGAAGGTAGTCCAACCTTACTATGGCAAATCCCTGCGGCAATCAAAGCACAAACATTTGTAACTGTGTCTCGTGCCATTGGTTCTGTGGCTTGGAGACTAAGCTCTCCCTCGTTTATGTGGTCTTTTTTTAACGAAGTCCCACGATCCGAAATGTAATTAGCCAGCTGCGTGGATGCGCACATTCAAATGATTGAAGGGTTCCCCATAAAAACATAGCTTGGCATAACCCTGAATGCGCGTGTGAGAATACTAGCTGACAACTGCAATGACAAGATAGAAAAGAATTTCTCCGAACCTGAAGGTTAGGCCTCAAATGGCAAGGAATTTAGTGATAGCTGTAACTATCTGCATACACTGCTAGAAGATTTGAACGAGAAGTTCGTCTATCAAAAAAGAGTGTGATGTCACTTGAAGGTCAATTAGCAATTGGATATCATTAGCACTGAAATGATTATGAATAACAGACCCGTGACATTTCGCTGTATATGCTCCAAGCCTAACAGAGTTCAGAAGAGTACAACAGGATGCTAAGTGGGAATCTACCAGTTCAAACGGGGCCACAAAACTTAAAAGAATAAAGAAAGGGAAGCTTATCCAATATCGCGCATTATTTAAACAAAATGACAAAGATAGCACACGCAAGCACTTTCTATCCATAGATAAATGAATGGGATGGTTGTCGGGCCGGTGGAGGTGCTGTCAGCAACCGAATTGGTTTTTCTGTTCGGCGTAAGTATCTGCCAAACGATGATGACAGAAAAACTAAGGGATCAGAAAGCAGGAATAAGGACAGAGGACACATGTGTGCTTCACAACATTAAAATGTGGTGCACAATGCGGCATTCGCCTTCCCTTGGTCTCTTAAAGAGTCGTCAAATAAATCTAATTCTGCCTATTTAAAACATTGCTTCACACCACATCCGGCTGAGGAGCGCCAAAGCATCCTCTCTTCGCCTAATTACAACCAAAGTGGTGCATCCCAACTCTGTGGACGAGGCTCACATTCATGCACTCACGAAGACGATGAATCTGTCCGCAAATAACCATTGACACGCCCAAGGCTTAAGGTGGTAGACATGGCCTTGGTTTAGCTGACGTTCCTAATGATAGATGCGGAGGCTGGCTAAGTGCAAAGAGGTTGATGGCATGGGCACGAGCGTACTTAATGTTATGAATTAAAGGACCATAGGAGTGATGTCAGTGGCATCATTCTTGCTATTAGGGAAGCCGAGGCAAAACTGCAATGACGCGGATGTGATGTTGCCAGAAAGCAAGCTCACCTTTATCGCCGTTTGACTGGCTGGAGAACGAGCTCTGAAGTTCGCATGCAAGGAACCTATCAGCAAACAAGTTAAAAGGGGGAGCCAACCAGCAAACAGTCTTAAATAATTGCAAAAGCAGCGACCTTCCCATGTAGCTAGGAACTCCAGAGTGCAGTGGTCCAGCGAGTTGCGAACGGGGCGTCAACTAGTGCTAGGCATTGATTAAGCTTCAGGCTAATGCAAGAATTTTGGCTCTCCTTTGTGGTCATCCACAGGTAATGGTCGTGTGGGATATCTGCACTCTCGTTTCTTGTCAAATGCTGCAATCGCCCATCCGATAGCACGATGGCTAAGAGGACAGGAAACGGTCTTTGTGGAAAGGTAGTCACACGGACAAAATTGGAATTGACGAATGAAGGTGATCCCTTTCTGTAAAAGTAATGACATTTTCTCCTTAAACTTAGGTCCCATTATTTCACCATGACATAAGCTACTCACTTTAGTATGCGGGCAGCTCGTTGCATTCAACTTCTCCACTATTCACAGATTTCTGACATTAGATTTTCCCCAAAGCCACAATGAGTGACTTACGTTAACGCCGGAAAATTGTCGAGGATAAAATGCACGCATGTGAAGCTGAAATGCTGCCTAAATGCTATGACAAAAGCCTTAGCATTCGAGTGTGTGCGAAAATGGATGGAATCTAGAGCTTAAAAAGCCTCATCTCTTAATCGCTTCCTTTCATAACTTGACTCTTTTCCCTTTTGGTCTTCCTAATGAACGCACAAAATAGCGATAGAAATAGTGACTCGAAGGCACACGATTCTCCTCGAGGCAGCAATTAGAGACTGCGATCTGTGAAGCAAACTTCTTTCCGGACCCACGAGACTGTCCACTTGCTTATCATCCGTTGAACTCTGGTAACTTTGAGTTCTGCTGATTCCTTGTGAGCATTTATGAAATGATGAGTTTTCTTTCCCCTTTACTTCGCCAATCCCATTGTAGTGTCTTCTGGTCCCCAACACAACTACTTTTTCTTTTCTCTCCTGTGCCTTGGTTGCCCACAATTAGCTCGTATTTGGCATGAATTGGGGCAGAGTGAATGATAGGCAAGACAGACTCTAGCCCACTCTCCTTCCTTTCTTTCCTTTTACCTATGGTTCGACATTCGTCAACCTGTTACTGCTCACTTTGGAGATTCGTGTCTTGTGTTTTACAAAAACGCCACTGGCCGATCTTATACATCAATTGCTAACGATCAGTCTTCGTTAACTGCTGCACTCCGATTTCGTGCCTATTAACATTGAAGGTTTCCAATTTTTAAGCCTACTACACTATCAGCTTTTAGGATTTCTGACATTATGGCCTTGGACTGTGCGAGTGTGTCTGACTGAATTTGGCTTCAATCCCTTAAGATCAGCATTTTATGAGTTCCTCTCTCTCTCTTTTGAAACCATGCCTAACACAAATGACGAACTCTAGATGCATTTTGGCCATTCTAAATAAGCCCGACAATTGTTCGAGGTAAATGTGTTCTTCTATGGGGCATCCGCTGTGTGCTTCGGGTCCTCACTAAGAACGTCACATGGAATTAGAGCGTAACACTGCAGACTCTTGATTCTGTGATGTGATCTATGAACTCAACAGCCAATGCCAAACCCTACAGGCACCCGATAGCCAGGAGGACCCGCAGTGACAAGGCAGACGGGTAGAGAGATTGCAGCAGCTGTTCTGCGGAGGCCTCAGTGGTTTACGTTAGAGCCACATTCAACACCACACTTTTTCGGTTCTATCGTCGGAGACGACAGGTTGGTGTAGGAATGCAGCATAAGGTGGACTGGAAGTGTTCGGGAGGGACGATAAGTCGGCTCTTAGTTGCGTGCGTACTCTCGTTGCTCTTATCGCCTTCTCTTTCTCACATTCAGCGTGCTCCAGTTTCCGCATTTGTGTTCCAGAGCGGCACGCTGACATTCCAGTGACGCAACAGGAGCGGTAAAAGGAGAAACGCTTGACGGCCCGAGCTGGAGGGTGGTAGGGTATGTGAGTGAATGTCTGTCCACCAATAGCCATTAACACGTCCGGGGCTGATGACAGTAGGCATGGCGTTGGATTAGCTGACGTTTAAGGTGATAGATGCGGAGGCTGGCTTAGTGCAACGAGTTTGATGGGCATGGGCAGGAACGCACTTATCGTACCTATTGGAGAACCACAAGAGTTACACCGGCGGCGTCCTAAGTACGTGATGAGAGCAGACCTATTTCCTCCATGTTTTCTCATCCTCTATCTAGCATCGCATCAAGTTTCTGCCGGAGTCCTATTAAAGCCAACATTCTTTGAATGACCATACATCATCGAAACTAAAATGCTCGGACTTTGGGCACAACGATGAGTTTTACCACCTTAGAAATGAGTCACACGCGATCAGTTCCAACCAGTGTTGAGGGACATTCAAAGCGAAACGGTGGCGAGCATGGCATCAATACTGTGTCAGGCACCTGACAGGCCTCAACAAGTTACCACAACGAGTGCCACCAGAAACTAGGGAAGTTCAGTTTATCAGCTGAAGCAGTTTGTCAACAGCGTGATACACATGATGAGCTAAGACGCGCTGCTTGGCTTTTGGCAATCAAACTCACTGAAGGCATTTGAAGCGACAAGGAATAGCTTTCATAAAGTTGGCAAGCTGTGCTATGCGAATTCGAGTTAAAGGCTTTGTTGTAAGTGGAAAGCAACATCGTGATACCTGCAGCTCAAAGCGCTCACTTGAGAACTAAGAAGTGCACATGGTGTAAGGAAGGATCGCAATTAAGTGAAGACAAACGACTAATGAAGTGCGTGGGCGTTTTGCGAAGAAAGCAACTGAGCAGATGATGAATGTCCATAACTAGGCACGACGAGCAGTGGTAAACTCGAAATCAAGGACGACATTTCAATTAAACCGAAATCAGTTAGTGCACCTTGAACACCATGGAAGAATCGACATCTGCACGCGCATTGCATTTCAGCTAAATCTCGCCGAATGCAGGAAAAAGGCTGTGCGCCAGCTTGATGTTGCAAATGGAAACGAAGGGCACTCCAGATTGCTCACATCAACTCATCAGTCAAGTCTTTCAATTCCCACACTGAGGATTCATGATGGTCAATGTGATCCGCGCCATTTGCACACACGAGTACGACATCGTCTAGTGTGCAGTTGATGAAACCTATGGCCATCTTCTGCTCGTGGTGCATCCCCAAGTCTAAATACATGGCAATTAGATTTCCGTGAAAAGAGTCAATTTACCGCATCAACTTGGCATTAATTGCAATCAAACCCTTGCCATATAATCGCCTCCCCCCCACTTCGTTTCTGCGAAACGGATGGGAATGATTATGGGCCAGTGAAAACTGGGTGCTGCTCTGAACTGAGTCATAATCTAACAAAAATACAAGAAGCAGGTGAAAATTATTCTATCCTAATGGGAGTAGTCAAAGGTTGCCAATAAGTTAGATCGGCTTCTCTTAAACGCAGATTTCTGCACCGAAGTGCGTCGCAGTTTTGATGACGTGAAGATCAAAACACGGTCAGTGGCTAAACTCCGCCAAATTCCTAGCCCTAAGCGCAATTAGTATACCAGCCTTGGTCTGAAAATGGCTTAATCTACTGTAATAATTGCCAATGCTAGAAGCAAAGGATTAATCATTGCTCTCATTGATACGATGTACATGTAGCATGCTTGCGCTTTTTACCACTTACTGCTGCTAACCATCCAGACGACTGAATCCCGGTTCAAGCCATTAGTGGATCCAAATACGTACTAATGCTACAGTGAGAGGAAATATCATTTCAAAGTTTAAAAACATGAGATTTGTGAATTCAAGTGAGTAGCAGATGATACTAAACTCGCTGTGTTAGCAATTCTAATTCCACATATCTCATAGCTGGCAGCAGACTATATTGTAGCAGTTGGTATCTATCGGCGTAAATTGCATTCCCTTAGTCTGGTTTATTTATGCAGTTATTTCTGCCGACATATTAACTTCAATGTTACCCATTTAGTCAATCTGAGGTATCATTCACATTTTGCGCAGGTCTTTCCACATTTTAAAAGCGTGTGCTTAGGGAATATTTGCAGCTTTCATTTAATAAAATAATTTGAAGAATCATTAGCAAAGCGAAGGTTGCTGTTTTTAGTACTCGCATTGTCGTTTACCGAATGTGGGATTCCAGAAGTCTAGCGATTCTAATATGGAACGCGTGAAGTGTTATTTGCGATTTTTTTTAGATTTTTACCTTATAAAACTGAAAAGTCCAAATCCATGTGACCCATTAGCCCACCTTATTCTCTCCCGTTTCCAAACTACAAATCCATGGGATTTGCAAACGTGAACCATTTGTACTATGACAATTTCAGTAATGGCACTTGTTAATCCCGCAGACTAGCAGATATGTCGCGCTGGGCCGATTCCATTTTAACAGCCGTTCAAACACACAATTCTTTATGACAAAAACACTATGCTAAGCAGGAAATCAGGGTGCCAGTTCGGAGGGTGATTGCTGCGATTTCGAGTTGAAACCAATGTTGGTAGCGTTAGGATGGGGTACATAGGTCCGCTTAACCCTACGTAGGCTTGCCATTAATGCAAATCCTGCTCACCTTGTAGGCAAGTGTTTGCATTCGCATTCCGAGGATAATTCCATTTCTCAGGCGAAACTGAGTGTACTTTAGCGATTGTCGGAATTTGTTATGCCTACCTCAACTTGCAAACATCCAGAAAATGTAGCGATGCAAGTTTTGAGGCGGTAGCAAAGGGCTGAATGGCAAGTAAATGGTTACACTGCTTTGACGACCTCGCATTTGCCCTGAATAGATTCGGAAAGCATCCAGAGTCCAAGCGAAATCATGTTTAGCTGTAGCCCTTCTTTCAAGTTAAGTTTTCTGCAAAATGAAACTAAAGAGTGGCTAATTTATCTTCGGATGCTTATGCGTGACGAGTTACGCACACTTAAGATTGCACTGTAGGTTTGTTAAATGTCACAGATACAACCACACCCTTCTTAATCCATCGCATTGCATCATGACACATTTTACCATAGCGTTGACAGTGTAAGCCGTTTACCAAAATTACGAGTTGTTGGTGTTTTATACGCACTAGCTTATCATTACCGTAGCAGTCAGTGCATAGAGTATTAACCGACCACGTTTTCTTATTCCGACCACAGACTGCTTCCACTAGCATTGGCACATAATCTGCCGTGAGCGTTTGATTTTGGTCAAACTTATCATTTTAGTGGCATAGGATCTTAGCACTTAACGCCTTTCTGATTAATGCAACTATTCGCCCATCCTTTTAAACATGTCAGGCACTTCCTGTACAAAGCAATGACTACAATGACCCAAATTACATTGCGAAGCACCCACAGTTGTCATTGCGCTGATAAACGGTAAAACTTTTCTTACAACTTGAATCTTGTGGTAAAAATGTAGACGCTGTTTCATTTGTGAGTTAATAATATCTTGTCAAACGCATTCTGCTCAAATGAAAACAAGCACAAAGTAGGATAAGGCCTTATATCAAATAATCGCGGACCGTATGTGGTAAACCAGGCAAGCCTTATGTAGCCAACCTCTTAATTAACAACAGAATTGCTCCCAATATCACGCATAGGTGAAAGTGATTGCAATGGTAGATATTCATGATGACTTTAAATGGAATAAAGAAGCCTTTTCATTGTCGTTACTTAAGACTTCACACTTGATGCCACATTCTGCGTCAGATGTTAGCGATGGAAGAGACTTTGTGGTCCGACCAATCAAAGCTAGCTTGTGTCAGTAACTAAGAGATGACAGTGCAAAAGTGTGAGACTATGCGCCATGCTTATGAATTGACCATCATTCGAGGCATAACATAAAAGACTGATTTTCGCAAACGAAATTGTGGAACTCGTAGACATGGAGTTTTGAAGCACTTTGCATGCAGATAGGTCAGTGATTTTCCCTTTTGCCACTCGCAGAAGGAGGAGGTTTACTGGTGGAACTGAGTCTCGGAACAGACTTTCGCCTTATCAGTGGGCGTACGCAGTGCGTACGTCTACGTACGGATGCCTTCTGTTGATGAGACTTTTGGCCAAAATGCTACGATGGAAGACATTCAACTCGCACCTTTTCCGCCGAAAGTGGAGATCAAAAGGAAATCACCGTCTAATGTTAATTAGGGATGCTCACAATTCGAAGGCAGCAAAACTGACTGAAAATAATCAGAAGGGCATGAGAAAATGAAGGTAGACAAAATGGCACTTAAAGCATACGATTTTCCAGGGGCAGAGCAGTACTTCGCAACTGGCTTTGCAATAGACTCTGTCAACCCATTAAAACACGTGGTCCAAGCAAAGTTGACTTTCCTTCCTTCATCAAAGCTTAGCACAGACCATTTGAATGTTTTTATTACCAGTAAATGTACATCAAACTCATATATTCCTCTAATGTAATTATTATCCTTGAATTCACTTCGATTGTTTTCATGTGCGCAGTAGCAGTGGTGGCAAAACTAAATGGCACTGTAAGGCAAAATGTTGCGCACATCAGTCAAATTCTAGATGGCTTACCCCTGAAAAGCACGATCAATTCAATGCAATATCCACCTACAAATGAATAAAGCATACTGAATTTAAAAATTCTGTAGCTTTTTGCGGATCACTCATTGCTTTTGTGTCTCGGTGCAAAATCAACAAGAATGTTTGTGTTGTCGAGCCAAACATAGCCTTTTCAGTCACATTTGAGCAAGCGTGAGTGCAGATGGTTGACATCATCAGTTCAGTTTAGTGGTACTCATGGGGTTGATTGGGTCTCGTCGCTTAATGACCAAGTGGTCATGGTCTATCGCTCATGCCTTTCGGTCACGGACACACAAGCACACCAGCGTTTAAGTTGTGGAATTCGAAACAAGTCGAATTGACGAGAGCTGGCTTAAATGTCTTTCCAGCCCATTTTTTTGCACAAGTTCTAAAATAGGCCGCAACCACTATCTTTGTGGTTAAGTATGCTGCTTGCTTCCACCATATTTTGAATTTTGCATGCTATAGCCTAATTTCTGCGCACTCTTATAAGAAAAACTGGCGTATTACTAGTGCCACAGATCTGTTCTTCGACTTGCCTCATTGGATGTGCAAATGCATGACACAACCCAGCTGGCAGTGGATGCTCTCTTTGCAAATTGCGGTTTCATGCCTTACATGTGGTGGCGGGTTGATAACAAGTCTCTACAGCTCTGCAATCGAGTTCCGCACTCTGCCTTTGGCAAAATCTGTCAAGTCACCAAACAGCGCTTTGGGCAAATGGATTCCAATCTTTAGTAGCCATCCATATGAGCTCCTCGAGACTCAGTTGAAAGAACGAAAGGCCCTCTAATGGAAGCTTGGTGGTCTTATTCAGCACGTACTCCTATGAATCAAAAAATGAAGCAAAGCATGCAGGGCACCAATGAAACTTGGGATTTTGTGCATAAAAGCAGCTGGTCCTAATGGATCCACTGCAGCAAACATTAAATCATTCATCTCGGACCGATTTCTTTGCTACGATGGATCACCCGTCACTGCTAGCGGTGAACAAGAGCGAAGTGGGCCGCTGGACTTGCATGATCAAATCCTTTATGTAGTTCAACTTTCAGTCCTTCTAAAAATCAGTCACACAAAAAAAACGAGTTTGAAGTTACCCGATGGAAGATGCAAATTGGGACAAGCGGAGTAAAGCGGATTTCTATATGGGGTGTTTGCGGAAACGCGACAATGAGTGTGACTCCATCCTGATCCTTCGAATTAATGAAGTGGCCAGCGTGGCCTATTAGAGTTGATGGGTGTCGCATTGCCTATCACAGGGACGGGATCTATTGTGTGCGCTGAGATGCAATTTGCAGGCACTTGTAAGCAACTGAGTTTGAGTTGGCAGTAAAGCCGTACAGCATCTCGCTTTCCTGATTATCATCATGGATTCCCTGCAGCTAAACTGAAGTAGGCACAAGCAGTACCATGCTTGCTGCATTGTTTTTGCTCTTCTCGAGTCACATGTCTACTATGATGCGAATGAAATGATTTGGCTCGAACATTTTCAAGTTAATGAGGTTAGCTTAATGTAATTATTGCGCCTTCTTTTATTACAAGTAGCAGTCACAAATTGGCTTGCTAAAATCTGATCACAGCAATCTCAAAAGTATCCAGAATAAAATCTAATGAGGCAAATTCGTATAACGTAGGCATTTTTGAGGCTTGGTTGAGCTGCCATCGACAAATGAGGAGCGGCAGATGTTTAAGTTGAAGGGGCGAAATTGGCTGTTGCACCGATGTCATGTGCATCTTAATTTCGTGCCTGCCAGCATTTTAATTGCAACGGAATGCATATAGTTACCCATCTTGATAACACGGTGATGATGACCGAGTTATCTGCGAAGCAGAGCGAAATTGGCATCACATCGCTCATGATGCGGGCAATGGTGACTCTACCTGAGTCCATTAGCATGGTTGAGCAAGAGTTAAGTTTATTGCAACCACAAGGCAATGCCATGGTGCACATACGACCCCGATTTGTGCCCTCTCGTATGGGACAGCGCTTGGAGGTGTTAGTTCATCTCGTAATGCGCTTTACTTAAGTGTGACGTGTAAGCATCGTCTCACCATCCATCCGTAGGTGATAAATGCAGCCCATCAGAAAAACTTGCCTATTAACTACATTGTCCTCCCAAGAAAAACACCTCTTCAAATCAGTGCACTTTAATTTACACTAAGCATTAGTCGTGGAGGCATTCCATGTCAGCCTTAGTCCCACTTTATGTCCAAATTTTTGAATGGGCGCACCGAATTCACCAGCAGGCGGGAAACTCACAATAAAACTGACCGCACCAATTTGACACAACCTATAGGAATAACACATAGCGTTGGTGGGCACGTATCTCTTGGAAGGTTGAATTAATATAAGTCTTTCGTTTTCATCCTGTGCTATGAACCCTAACTGAATGGCAAGCAAATCCAATGGGTGTGGTAAGCGCTTCCTTACAACGAGTGACCACCTCAACACAACTGCGGTAGCACAAAGTACTTCGAACTCGCCTCAGGGGTCTGGCTTCTTCGCTGGATTGCTTCAGCACTGAAGGGGAAGTGTTCTCGGTATTCCCCCGATTTACAGCCACCCAAGTGCTGTTTTTCTCACTTCCACTTTCTGACTAGCAACCATTCAAGAGCTACGATGACCTAAAATCCAAGGGGAGATAGAGGCCAGCATGTGAAAAACTGGATTGGTATGCATAACTGACATGAATGTCCTTCCTTTGTGATAACAGCTTCGGTTTGAATAAATTACCTGCTGTCAAGATGCTGTGAGCAGCAGATAACCCATCCACAATTCTCATCACAGAATAATAAGTCAGCTAACTAAAAGGACCAGTGAAATGTGTAGAAAATGAGCTGCCGCATTAACTCAACTTTAGCACTCCATGCAAACTATCAACGTTACCTGACCCACAGTTCCGCTTTCGGGCTCTTGCCCCGGCATTGAATACGCGCGACAAACTATGCAGTGAGCAAACTATGCTACCTTGCAGTTCTAATCATCTTCACAATTAAGAGCTTTAGTTGTTCACCAAATTGTCCTATCTAAGTGTAGTGCAGCCCTTTTCCTCCCAGCAACTATTTCCGTTTCACTGCACTTTGCCTACGATTTATTGTTAACTCATCAACAAAACAGCCAGCAGCTACCTCGGTTGTTCCCGAGTAGCTGTTCTCAACTACTCTTGGTCTTGATCACACGCTCGATGGATGAACGTCTCTTTTAAAAGCAAACATTGGCGCCTACAAAAACGGAATATGCCAATGAGGCTCACTTCATAAGGTGGTGTTACCTAGCGCTTGACGATACAGAAATCACTAGTTGTTAAATTGTGCAATCATCATTTGAGCAAAGCAGGCCAACAGCAATAGGTTTCTGAAGTCACACAGAGGTCTTGCGATGATGTTGGACTTAATGCCAGCAATATCTATGATCCCTTAACGCTTATTTATCCTGTCGTGATCCACAGCCATCCAACCCATGCAGACAAATATCGGTTTTGTGCAAGAGCAGTGGTTACCATCAATTCACCCACCGTCAGTTGCATAATAGTCATCAGCACCGAAAGTCAGGGTGAAGATGAGCTGCAGGTGGTCAGTAAGAGAGCTCCGATGAACGTGTTCTGCCATTGGAAAAGACATTTAAAAGAAAGAAAGTCATTTAAAAGAGATGTACTTTGGTGTGCTTCATTCAGATTTTGCGAAAGATATGCCTCATGCACTGCTATCATGAGTAGGCTTATAAAACCGAGAAGAAACATAGGAAAACGGGTAAGTACGTATAGATGAAGACAAAGTGCAATCTTTTGGCTTTTCCCACAAAGTGGTCTGTCTTCGCGGCAGCAGACAGTAAGCGGCGAGCATTTATTGCTTGGTAAATAGTCCTACAGCGAATGGTTTAAAGCTTAAAAGTAGTGTGCGTCGCGTTCTCATTGTACAGCTGTACAAAGCGCAAGCAGGATAATGGGGCCGAAAATTAACTTACCGATGCTGGCTAAGCAGCTAAGCCCGAGGTCAGATCGGTGGTGTGGGGATCATTAGTCAATGTGGAGTTTCATTCCCTCTAACACCTCTGAAGGCATTCCCATTCTGGTTCGATAACGGAATCGGGTTAGCAGCTGAGCAATTTGAGGATTGAAGCACGTTATTCGTGCAAGCTGTAAAGGCCGAAAGTGATCATAGAATCATAGACTGAGCGCATTGAGTGCAGGAAGTCTTACCCGTGATTCAAGCATGGCATCTGAGAAATGGGGGTAGCAGACGAAAAAGGAGTTTGACAGTGCTTTTGCCACATTGAGGAGAAATCTTCAATGTCCTAGGCTCATCATCAGGTAGCTTAAGTAATGCCTCCGCCTCATTCGTATTCTTTTGATGGTTTTGTGCATGCAAATCGGAACTTGTCAACACTTGCTTCCATGTACTGATCAGCCTCAAGGTTAAGGGCAATTATATCCGTGGCATTTTGATAGCATGAACATCGAACATAACTGCATTTTAGTGACTAAGAGTAACGAATCTGGCAGTCTGGATTCAACAGAGGCTTTGAGTAGGTTTGGTCACTTTAAAACGGTAAAACTACATGCAACCTACACCCATTTACCTGTCTCATGATTTCACCCATACCGAGCAGATTTACAGACTGGGTTGTAGTCATTCCACTCCGAATTTATCCACGTAGCAAAGCTCTTCTCGACAAAAACCGTTCATTCTACCAGCACCAAAATGTTTTGCTCTTCTGCAACGTCACACCCAACATGCAACTGCTGTCGCAGTGTTAAATGCCAAAGGTAGATTCGAAAGTAATAAAAGGGGGAAATGGTGTCAATTTATTGAATCGACAGTTTTTATAAAAGGGCAATTCGATTACTCCTCCCACTCCCCACAGGCAAGGCAATGTGGAGCAACAAGTAACGTGGATGTGAGTGCAGTCCAGACGGAAACCATTAGGCTAATAAGCCATGCTTTAGCAACAGCCACCAAGGCGTGTTCATGACCTCAGGCAAACGAATTTGGACAGTGAGATCTTCGTCTTCTGAAATAGAAAACCTTCTTGAGGTGGTGAGTAATAATTTGGGGCCAATGTGACCTGGCCTACCTTGTTGACAACTGTGAGGCAAAATCAATGGACTTTGCCTTTTTGGGGTGACCTAATTGTTTAAGGTGCCAGGGACACGCGATCACACACGGCACTTCGAAGCATCCACCATACAATCTGGCAGTGGTTTACTTCCCCACATCGACCAGCAAACGTTGACTATGTCTTGATATTTCCGCTGCGATCAGCAATGACATTTGTTTAGATGTTTAATCTGCTAAATTAGGCAATTCCACAAAGGTTGGCTGAGAAAGCGGCACATAATTACAAGGTGAACATGGGCACAGTGGTCGAGTCAATTTGCTTGTTTCCTCCGGGCCTACGTACCCGGCATAAAGGGTGCGCAGCGTACTCGGTGAGACATTAACTAATGCTAGTATTGCTAACTTCATCCAGATGCATGTGCAGCCAGTTAATGCAGAGAACTTGTGGGATTCTACGAGATTCATTCGTGTGAGGCAGCGGTTGGACTGTGAACCAAACAAACAGCAAAGCTAAAAGATTATGCGCCATTTTGTGATAGAAGCGAGATGTGATTTCGCTTTAGTTGCCCCTTGTCAAATGACAGCTTCAAGAAGTGAACCTCTGGCGTTACCAACCAAATGATAATGACGCATGCCACTTGGTGATTCTATTAGAAGCGTGAAGTCGAATGGCCTACTTCTTGTCCACATTGTTGACACATAGACGCTACATCGGCAACTGATCTTTGGGGGCGAATTCCTCGCGTGCAAATGCACGCTCCTTTGCTATGCCATGTCATTGGCTCTAAGCACTTCTGATTTGTCAGGCAGATGGTAGCTATGGTTTAAGGAACTTGCAAACAGGGCCTTCGAGAGCAGCATCCATGATGGTCTCCTCATTAGCACATGTCTATGGGGGAGACCTTGTAAGCGCTTAAGGCTCGGCGGAACCCATACCTGAATATTATGGGCTAGGGATGCCCATCGAGGGAGCACTGACGAAACGAGGGACAGCATGAAGTCTTCGATTCCCTTCGCCAGGCCTCGAGGTCCGTCTTCAATCCTCCTAGCCAAAATTCCCCCACCGAGCACTTGTTAACACGTCTGCTGCTCCTTTCAAGTAAATACGCCTTCGCTGCGTTCAGCATTACTTCGGTCACTTCTCATTCAGTGATTCTCTTCGAGGTGCGACAAGAGTGAACAGGCGATACCAAGTGGTATTTCATAATTTGGGAGCTCGGATACTCATTGCTCATCAAGGAGCCTTGGACCGCCATCAGTTGAAAGCAGTGCTCTGATGAAAGACAGCATTCGATGACATTCTAAGGGGAGCTCATTGGGATAGCACTCATGAAGGTGCTCCAGGGCACGAGGGTCTGTGCACTGCCACTGTTTCTGTAAATGCACTTCTAAGGAAAAGACCAATATGAAGTCCAAATGACGTGCCACCTTCTTGAAGTAGCCAAACAGCAACTTGCATCGTGCCATCTACGGCTGCATTAATCTCCCCAAAACTGACACATTGAGCATGCCGAAATGCAATAAAATATCTACCATTATGAATTGTGGTCGGAAGCAATGAGCTTGCTGTAGTTACGCCAGTAACTCACCCACAAAAGATGCCACCCAACTCGCACGCCAAACATCAGCTTTAGAGAATTTCATCCACCAAATACCATAGCAATCATGTGCATTATTGGCCGACTACGTCTTCACAGGTCTAACACTTGCACGCACTTGTAAATCCAGTTGTCCGAACTCAGTGTCCACCCACACATAATGTGGCATTTTCCATTCAATTTCCGGCTTCGAAAGTGGCAAAGTGTGGCTGCACCACTTCGACTACGCTGCTTGCCGCGATTGGCAGCTGAACATCTGCCTTCAACGTCTTTATTGCCCGCATTACCTCAACTCCAACTACCAACCCCATTTTATTGCAATCGTTGCATTCGACATTTCGTGGTGCAGCCGCACTACGTCTCACTTCACTGTGAAAGCAGAAATCGATGCCTGTACCCGGAAAGCTCGTACGCGTGTTCATTCATTCGACTATCAACCTGATGGCTTTGTAAATAAGCAGATCATCACTCAAACCTATCATGTTGTAAAGTTAGCCGCTGCCATAGAGAAGTGGTTTCGATTGTCCTAAGTGGAATGCGATAAATTTGTGTGTGTCCTCTTATCCACCATGTCGTGCACGTTCTCGAACACTACGCTTTCGCAATAAACCAAGAATTCGAGTTCATTTACTGCGCTCCTACTTCTCCTTGTTATCATCGAACGCGTGTTCATGCATGCGTTGAGGCGTTAAGAGCTCGAAAACAACAACCTGGTGCATTTCATCCATTATGAGGCAGCATTTGTGGCAGTGATTCTTCTCTCCACACCATCTGGTCCTCAGCTGATTTCCTATTAAGTAGACCGTGGTAAACAGGACACGAGGTAGGCACTTAGATGGACACTCAAAGATCTTGCATCTTGTAAATGCTTTTGAGCAGTGTCATGCAAATTGCACCCAACGTTGCGGTAAAGCTGCGCTTGGACATCCAGAGAGATGGGAATGCAAGCGAAGGCAAATTAGCAGAATCACCACAAATATGTCTGATCACTAAGTGCGACTGGTTGCGGCATGTGGACGGCATTGTGAGTGGAGATCGGTAGGCGCATCGTCCATCAGTGCTCAAACGGTGGAATGAGCTGCTTTCATTGAGACGCCACCAGAGCACGTCTCGTGGTTGAGGGAACTGGTGTGGCGCGACGAAACTCGGCAAAGGACTAAATACATTAGTGAGAGGTTGATTTTTGTCAACCTTTAATGGATGCTAAAGTGAATGTTTTGATGACGGGGATGATTTCGCTTAAACAATCGCGCCTTATAATCAAGTCTTCAACGCAGTGGTCAAATGCTATCTGACCACCTGGCTGACTCCTAGCTACCACTTCTGATCTTGCCTTAATAACTACGATGCATGATGGTTTCCATGCTCCCAGTATTCAGCGTGATTAACTTGACGTTCTCCACTTTTTAGAGATGCGCATGATGTTTGGCGGACGCGAAAACAGTGCAGTCGGGAGAAGCACCTTCAGCCTTATAAATCAAGAGAGCATTGACAGCTGGCAAGAATCATTTGCCAAAACAAAGTTGCCCTTCTTCAGTAAATTTACGACGAGGCTTGCTTTCCTGCACTCTATGGTGCCAATATAGGGCGCATGTTAGCAGTTCTGCCCGATTAAGCGTATTTGTGCTAGCCAACACTCATCTATAAGTGAAACCTACACATCTCTGGCACATGCAATCATTGCAATCGATTTCGCTTCGTTAACACGACTCGAATTATCAAAGTCAGATGCAAAGTGAGGTTGCAGCTGAAAACTCTTTACCAACTTGGCTATTGTATTTAAATGGGTACGATCGGCTAAGTCGCAGTGCAAGTAGTTGGTAAGGTACAGGAAAAGTTAAAGCCAACCCAGGTAAAGTGGTGACCAGTTGATGCACAAATACTGCCGACGAAAATTTGGAAAATCTGTGTAGGCTACTACCGCATTCTTCTTCCTCCGTCCCGAAGCCAACGAGTAGACGCCCGGTCTAGGGCGATAGCCGTAATCGGCTGCCACTTGAGCTGTTGGAAGGGTGATTCGCAAGTATTGGTGAGAAAAAGCGTTCGATCAAATGGGTTTGACGAAGGTGATGTGGCAAACAATTGCCTTGAGGGGGTTTACAAGGAAGGGCCGTGACAAGCTTGGGTGCAGTGAGCGGCGAAGCCGCAGCAAACGAGTCAAGGGTGAAAAGACAAAGGTGGGAGGGAGAGAGAGAGAGAGAGAGCGAAACAACGCTATCCACGCAGACGTGTCACCGCACCAGGTGCCCTCAGGCAGAGGTATCTGCCCCAAAGCCAGCATGCATTCTTGCGGTCCCCTTTAATCAACACTGCAAGCAAAACACCACCAAGTTCAGAGGGCTGGCGCACCGCTGGCTCAAGTGACGTCGCATACCCGATTATGGAGAGGCTGAGCAGCCCTGTGTCTCGCCACATGCAGCCCAATTCTTAATACCACTCGTCCTTTCCATTCCATGAGCGAAGAATTTGACCATGTGTTCTGAACATTTTGCACAGCAACCCACACCACCATAACATACGCCTTCGTCACAGCTCTGGTGTATCATGACAAGCTCTTCTTCTTCTTCCCCGACCATAAGTATCAAAAATGATTTCTGCACCTAGGAGCTATGGTGAATCGAAGGCAGACAGAATATCTTCTGCATGCAATGCCAAAGCATTAAGTGGCTCGGGACGGAGGAACGCGTAGCTAGTGCAGAGAAGCACTCAAGCGATAGCCTTGCACCATTCGAAATAACTCCTTTGCCTAACGCTAGCATCTTGTTGAGACGCATCATTTATACTTGTCTACCCTTGCCTCTCAAGTTCACCGTCTGCCCAAGTCCCTCCAATTCACGTTGTTTTAGCAGTCATGTCCCACACATGATGTGGTTTAGGCTTCAGTGCGCAATTCTGCACACCGGCATTCCAACTTTTGTCTTGTCGCCCATAGTGCGGAAGAGAGGCTGGTCGTTGAGCCCTGCATAAATCAAGCATGCGGCATCTAAAAATTTAATCAATATTTTACGCTACCCAACGTTACGGGACTTCCGCTTCATTCTGTTGATGTCAGCCATCCAAGGGACAAATGTTGGGCCGCAAGGTCTTAGCAGTTGGCGACGAGTGAGAAGTGAGGGTGCATCTCTCTTTGGAGACAATCGCAGGGCACCAATCAAGGGCTGTGCAAGGTGCCAGGCTAGCGGTTTCCATCATGCAGCCACGATATTTTGCACTCCTAGCTTTCAACTGCCTATTCTCTTGCGACTATGTTTACTTTGAGTGTTTCGTTAATAATTGACGCAAGTGGTGCAGCAACGCGATTTTTGGCGGATCCAGGCGTTTGACGTGCTCTGCAAAGCACGCCAAATGGGAGATAAGGCCTCAGCAGAGATTGGCAAGCTCCACGTAAGATTTAACTGGCTTTTGCATTCTATAGGGAGCAGACAAGTTCTTTGGGTGTGTCACAGTTAAGACTGAACGTCGGAGCCTACATCCACGCTTCGCGGACCTTTACTTTCTGTGCTCTCCTGACTAGTAATCCAAAATCCACTCATTGGCACATCTAATGCCATCGCTCATGACGCCAAAATGCAGCCATTGGAGTGAAATCCGCCTAGTCTGCTGACAAAAGGATCCCAAAACTGCATAACACTGTAAACATGCAAGCAGCATTGCACTGCCGATTAAAAACCGTCCTTGGCAGCAGTGCCTTAACGATACACACACAGCTGTTTCAATCCACGCCATAAATGCTGAAGGTGTGTTTTACGCCACTGGAGTGCGTAAAATTAAGCTGCTTCTTCTGTTCCTTCTTAGCTCCCTTCAGTGGAGACGAAGTTATGGGATGAAGCACCATTTAGTGCGAACCCTATTGTGGTTCCCTCTCACTTAATCCTGTACACACATCCACCCACACGACACGCAGATCCAACGTCGGTATCTGTGGCTGGTCTCTCATCAGTGGCTAGATCATCCAGCGAGACTCTAAGCAAGCAGCAAGCGCAATCGCATCAGCACCATCCGCCAACAACGGTGTCTTGCGAAGTCAACTTGCGAGCAAATTGGAGGAGCAGCTCACGCTCAACCGGTCTAGATGGCAGCACAAAATGAAATCCGCAGTAAATGCGAAATTGCTGACTCGGATAGTCGATATGGGAACGACCGCCTTAGCGGCGTACAATATTGTTGTTCCCTCCCCTATAAACCTATCAAATGCAAATTTACTCACAGGGCTTACTTTGTCCAAAAAGTGTGCTTGGTTTTACACGCACTTAGACAATCACTCTTTTCCTTCGCATCATGGAACAGAAGGGACCTAACTCCTTTCTGACACTGCACCTGTCCCTAATTTGTGCTAAGTCAACCAAATTTATGGTATCACTTTTTTATGATGCTGGCCAATGCGGCCGCTTCGCAGCTACTTAAAATCAGAGTCGTGTACACACGTAGATGTGCATTCCAACTTCTCTCTAATGAGATGATATGCTAACAAATGGCTAAGCTGCTAGCATGGGCAACGTCACGTAAAAATTACCAATAGATCAGTTGCTTAGCACAAGCAGCAATCAGCCAGGCGGATGAACAAGGGAGACAGAGTCAATAATGAAGAGGGGAAGATGTAGGGCCACCGCGATGCCGGTCCTTCCATGGCTGGCGTTGCGTTTCAAAGGGTACCGCTAGGGTTACACATTGTTTCAAATCCACTTTTGACGATTCAGCGGTCCAACGCAATCGAATGGAAGCTGTGCGCTAAGGTCGCATCATGTCGCACAGTCTTATTCCGCGACGGAATCGCATGCTGCCAAAAGGCAACTATTCAAAGATATTTCATACACCAACCTCTCCTTTTACGATCAAGTCGGTTAACTCAGGGGTGCCATGCAGCTATCAAACCACCGACTCACACAGTTGGGCCATGGAATTGACAAATCAGGACGGCGTCTTTGCAAGAAACTGTTGCATCGAACTGATTGTTGAATGAGGCCAAACAATGGCTATCCTTCCATTTTTCAACGGTTGTGTTGGTGTCAAAGCACGCGCAGGCTGAAAACTGCACGCTGCTGCTGCGAATACGCCGGTCCCGGTGCAGCCACAATTAACGGTCGCCTACACAATGGGCAATGCCTTTAACAGCTGCAAGTCAACTGCCACAACAGGGGACTACGTATGTCGTGTAAGTAGATAAACCGCGTTGTTGGTTCAATAAGCATATAGTCAAATGACTAGCGACAATACTTGGCTACAGTGGACCCACATCGTCTGGTCTTCCCACGACGAAAGTCATCGCATACCGTTGCTGGCTGCGTTCTCACTCAATAGAAACGCTTACACAAGGCAAATTCTCAGTGAATCCACTAGAATCGCCCTTTGATGATTAACGCCTAGAAAAAGTACTCGTACTAATATGAGCTGGAGGCGTCACAATGCGGGACTGGTTGATGGTTTAATTCTCTGCGCTTCCAAGTCATAGCCACTTAAGTGGTCAAGCCGTATGCTGGCTGGCGCAGTAGGATATGCTCCACTTCAGCGAAAGGGGCCTCATTCATCTTGAGACCTTAGCAGCTCGACGGCCCATGCACTCGTGCAATCCATCGTGAGCATCAAAGCATGCAATCGAAATCCACCATTGCATAGGCTTGACGTGCAAAAGGATGAAGCTCATGTGCGAATCTGCCATTGGCGAGCAGATTATGCTCTCGTCAGGCATTGTTGTTGCCTTTAAAGTGCAGCATTCATCCGTGAGGAAAGACGATGGCTGTGCAGCGCGATTGTCACCACTTTATCAGTCGATTCTATTCAGCGGCTGCAATTGCGCATCCTGCTCCGTAACAAAGGCTAGGAACGTACGTTCCGCAGCTCCCATCGTCTGTGAGTCATAACAGTAGGTGTGAAGTTGACGTCTAGGATGGAATTGCTGTCATCGGACGTCCACCCATCGATAATTATGCTTCCATCAGGAATCATGCACTTTGAATACTAATTCTACAGTAAGAATTGGGGATGATTGCAATACACTTGCGGGTGGACGGAAATAACTAGTAATCTGAGAAAAGGAGGCAATGTGATTCACAATAGTAAGAGCGTTGGTTACTTTACCTTTATCGAAATGAGGTTTAAGACAATAATGGAATGTGCCACAGAGTTCAAATTTTCTCTTTCTTCCTCTTTTATTGCTTTTAATCAAAATGACTGCAAAGTCGAATACCTAGGAAGCATTTTAAGCTAATTCCTGCAGAGGAATTAAATTACGTGTAGGAATCCTTGGCGTTTTGTCAGGCCGTATTTCAAACCGCAAGCCGCCACAAAAAGAGATGCTCCATTACCAGCAATTGCAAGCTACTTGACTGATAGCCACCGTTCACGCATATGTCACATGTAATACTGCAATGAGCTGAGCATTTAGTTCATTTTTCATTATTACTATTTATTTGTTCATTGTAATTTATTATGTTATTAATTATTATTATTATTTTGTTCACTAGGTACCCACCGTTGTATCCTCTAGACCATGTCTGTGGCATCGAGTTCCACCATATGTCGGTGATGCATGGTACTTCCATGTTACAATGCTGAAGGTGCACCCTCGGCAACTCACACGGGGATGACAACCTTGGTTGTTCGTTCCTCCCGTGCTCCATAGAGCGCAAGAGGTCAAGTTCATGCCAAATTAATTTAGACGGACTCAGTGCATTACGGCTTTGGAACAAAGAGCCTTTCGGGGCTACGGCTGTAAAGCATTCATTTTGTCAATTTTACTTTCACCGTGCTTAGTCTCAGATGCTGCAGAAGTCGAGGTCACTTCATAAGGCCGATTAATCTGACATGGGTCCATGCTTCAGCCTATCTGCGGAAAGCCATAGCAAACGAAAGTAGTGAAATCGCCAGCGGCCAGCTTGGTCTTTCTCCTTCAACCATGCACCCCAGCTTGTCGACAGCTGCAATCGTTGAAATTTAAAAGCATCCCCGAATCGGCGCTGGAAAGCGTTGCCTCTTTGTCGGGGAATGTTGCCAAAACTCTAGTGAGGAAGCCATTTGGCTGTAACCAACTTGCACAGGTTTCAGTGAATCCCCATTAAAAACAGGCTTATACTTTGCAGATTCTGCGAACATTCAAGCACTTAAGCTGTGCATGCTTGTGGGCCAATTCACTTAAGGTGATTCGCGAGTTACGCTTTATCTCACGGAAGAAATAACGGTTCGACTGGATTTGGGCGGTTTGGCGAGTCAGTCCATTCGTTTTCCTGCAAACTTCGCATGCCATGATGAGAAGCCTGAAGTGACCATGGTAAAACAGTTGTATTTGTTGTGCCTGCGCTGTTGCTAATGTCTCTTTTGAATGCTGAGGGCCACGCATCAGGCATCGAAACAAAGCCCGACAAACGACTGGAAACGTAGCTGGAATCGGCGACAGCTAACCCGAGAATTCGGACACCAAACAGAATTGATTGGATGCAAGGATTTGGTTGGAGGACATTCATGAATCACCGCAATCTCGGTGACTGGATTGGTCCTCTGTACAGGATTTGCTTCATCTTCGGCTTTTAGATAGAATTGCGAATTTTACGAGATTAACGCGTATAATGCACTTCATGGCCTTTTGGCACGATCTCCGCCATTGCTAGAAGTCTCCGTTGCACCAAGGTCCATAACGAAAGTACTGGCAAAACATTTGCTCCCTTCCCTAATGGTACAGCACTGGTTGAGAAAGCACCACCTCAATCGTTCCCTTGACGTGCAGTCAACCAACCCAGTCCACCTGCGCAAAATGAGTCTTACCTAGTCTTTAGGGGCAAGTTACACTGAAGAACATCTCCGATCGACTGCTGAACTTTGTGTTAGCAGACTTTATGCTTCACTTTTCACGCTCCCACGAGGCACGCCGCCTACCGACAAAAGAGTACAGACAAGTCACGAATATGGCTCGGTCCCACTGCCACCGTCCCACTTTCGGGTGGAAACCTACACCGCGCAGCCACTGTTCAGCTCGACTTACACACGCAGCAGCAGAGCGTCACAGGCTGCATAAAGAGTTGTCAACTACTAGTTTGGAAATGGGGCACAGATTACCATGCACAGAGTAAGGCACCAACAGCCATAAACGCCGAAATAAAATTGAGACAAAAAGAGAAATCGTTAGGTGCCAAGCGTAGATGGGTGAGTTGAGATTGTTCAGGTCAAGCATCTCTCAACCTTGATGGTTGCAGTTGGTGGAACGCCAATCCCAGTGCTACACCACCCCGTCCAGTCGTCCGCGTATGGTCAAAAGAGCAGCTCGGTGAAGGAGTCGCGAAAGCAGTGGATCGTAGTTGGGTCGTATGACGTCAGCCTCCCCATTAAAATATGCTGCCAAGTAATAGAGGCCGGATACTGGTTGTGTGTACGACTGAGTGTAGGGACGGATTCGTGTGCCTTTCTGCAGTATTCCCTTTATTTGATGGATGGCCGACTGCTCATTATTGCAGCGGAGTGTGAAGAAACACGGAATTGCGAGTGCTACATGAAGTGAGAGTGTGATGCCACCCCTGAACCCTTTCATTACTCCGTGGTGATGCGACGACCTACTGCTCTGAGCAAAACGTCTTATTGACAAGGCCTATTGCAACTACAGTCAGAATGACAACACACGAAAGAGAGAGACGCCACAAAGCATGAAGTGGAGACTGGCACAGAACGTCTTGCTGATCCTACTTACGTTTGATCCACTAAATAGAAACAGATTATTTCCTTGTCAGTTTTGTGCACAGGTGGCAGTTCTGCATTTCACAATTGTGCTGGGTTGTAAGAATTTTATCGGCTGGTGACGCCACCCCAACTCATTGTGCTGACGCTTGCAAAGTAATTTTACTTCCACAGCATGCCTGCAGTGAAACTTCACACAATCGCCACCCGCCGAATGGTAAGAGTTTATTCAAGGGACACTTTGCCACAAATGCTGACCTCCAGCACATGCTTGCAGATGGTCCGCGTTCGCTAAAGCTACTTGGTCGTGCACACAGCCATTCCTTTCGTTCCAACCCATTGATCAGTGGGCTGTGCGCGTCAAAGATTTCTCGTTGCATTGCCAGCTGCCATAGACTGCAGCGATCATTCTTCGCAAATTCAGAGAGCGAATGCCAACCTTCCTTGGTACCAATTTTCCAGTTGATTGCTAAGGAAACCTGCGCGCAGTCCAGATTGATTGAGGATCATGCAAGGTTTTTCTGTTACAGCATCTCGTTACAAGCGCTTTTGATAAACTGCGTCCCAGCGGTAAATGGCGTATGCACCGACCCAGCAACCACAGCAGTGTCACGTTGCTGCCGAAGCGTTGCCGACCAGCTAATTGTGAACAGACGTCTACTGCACAATCAGCTCTTCTAGCTAAGTGCTTTCATTCACCCGGTGAAGCACACATCTAAATGATTACCATTTGTGCATTAGTTCCGCAATCCTATAACTTTGGCTAAGTGCGTAAATTCACACGAGATATAGTGGATGTGAAGTGCTACCACATTCACCGAATTATGGCTTGAGACTACGAAACCATGGATGACTGCAGGACGCAACATGCAAGTATCTCAAACCGTTGTTTCCCAAAAGGGCATTCGTCGCTTCACTTGGCGATCAGCATGGTATATCGCCAGCATGATGTCCAATGACAGTGGCCAAAACGTGGTGCGGCTGAAGCAGAGCAAGGCCTGTTTGCCTGAGTAGAGCCGCAGGACCCAAGCTTGCTATTGGCGTAGAGGTTAAACTAACGCGTGAATGGCATCACTGGACTGCAGCGATAACGAATCAGCATGAGAAAATATCCCCCCCCCCGTTTATGAGTCCACATAACCCTCGACCTCCATATGGCTGCGTCACAACCCGATGCACATCGACTGACACACCGTGAGAAGATCCTCCGATTACTTCACCTGTAAGAATGTGCAATGACAGATTATTCAATTTTGGTACTCTGTTGTCAAATGGCCAGATCCTTAGAGGTTTGTGTAAAGAAGAACGTGTCATTGGCTAGAATGTGTTGAGGACAGAGACGTCCAGACGATCGCGTTATGCGTTTGCATGGATAAGGGCGTAAAGTGGCCGCACAACGGTTAGGAGCGTCCTGTGCCAGGGCGGACTGTTTCAGGCACACACGTATATTATTTAACAAAAACGCCCAGATGGGCCAGTTCATAGTAGTCTGCACCATTGCTCATACCTCCACTCAGAACTCTTTATGCGATACACGCACCTTCCTCGCGCTAGTCCTGCATAACCTCATCGGCTAACCCAATTTCGAAGATTAGGATTTCTCACAGTTAGATGAGTAGCTGAGCATGCAACATTTGTACGTCTACTAATATAAGCAGTTCTCTGACGTCTGCACCATTCACTTGGCTATGAGGAAAAGAGTATGTGGCTGACACCTCCGGCAAGGGGCTAATTTAGCCTGCACTTACTTCAGTCAGCAGATTTCTATGCGGAACCTAACATCCACATGCAGTCAGACCACGCATTCGCATATGATTGCTCGCAACGTCTGGACATTTCCCATGCAGCTATGAGGAGCGCAGTAATCAAAGACGACGATGACGAAGTCCTATGTATTCCTTTCGTGTCTCCCAAAATACAATCAACGAATGCATTTTGCTTGATTTTTAGTCAATCCACCTTACCAATGTGGTGTTCCATGCTTTCGTTTGTTTAGATGTGCCTTGGAAGGTCCGCGACTTGTCAATAATCAGAGATCCACAAGTGTACTATGTTCGTAGATTAGTCTAGCCAACTGACGTCATTCGCACAGTTGACCAGCGTTACTTAAGATGTTTGACATCCAAGCGGAAAGTCGATTGAGCATTCATTGGAGGCCAAACGTGTACAGGCACAATTTCACTTTCTTTCGCTCCTCTCGTCTGGTGGTAATGTGAAGGCCGGTCGCATCCTGTTCACAAGTGAATAGTGAAGCTTATCAAACGAAGGGACTTCCTGCAGTCTGTAGCACCGGATCGCACAAATGAGTGTCTGGTCTGCATTCCTTAATTGAGCCACACTTCCGCCACACACTCACGGTTATTCACGCGTTCCAAAGGTTCTTCACTGCACACACTTAAAACTCACAATCTGACCGGTGGGTCAGCGCTTCACCACGGTGGCGCACTGCCCGAATCCTTGACTCACAAAGGATGATTGCAACTCCCATCCCAGTTTGTGCTTTCATTTTCATGCACGATAGAGTGCCACTTAATCAACGAGACCATACAATGCAACTAAAGTAGGTAAATCACAAAATCACCAGCGTTGCACTCATTTGCTTGCTACACTATGCGCTCCAATCCAAATGCGCTGCAAACAATATCAATTTGACTTTTATGAGGCCGTTTAGCCCGCAGTGATAAGAGTCAAAACAAGCCTAATACGAATACACCTACTTTGAACAGACAGCCTAGTAGTTCTTTGTTTACTAAGAAATCGGAGAAGCAGGAGTGTGTGGAGCGGAATGAATGGCGTTGATGCGGTAGACAAGCTGGCCGAGATCCTTACTGTTGCGTTATTGCAAAACAGCATGTAGGAGAAATCGACCGCATCTTGTCATTCCTTTCTGCAGGCACGTGCTCGGACGATTCTTTGGACTGGTAGAGTCATGTGAGAGCGTTGAGTTGAAGGCTCAGGCACACCGGCGCTACCGCTGCCACCAAATCACAGACTTTTGAGCGCCCAGCATAAAGTTTCCTTTTCTCTTCAAGGTAAGGTAGGCCTATGTACTAATTTTATCCTTAACATTGTTTTTCGCTTCCATGTTCGATAAGCATTTTATTAAAGCACTAAATTTTACTACTTCGTTTATAAGTCTTGACTAGCGCGTTACTTACTAGGTGACCTGGGCAGAAAGCTTGTGTCTTGTGCATTGTTACAGACACGATTCATCGGCATGGCTTGTAATAGTCGTCTGTTTTTGCCGCTGCTAGGAACCTTCATAATTCTGCCCACTGCCAAGTGTTTGAACCTGTGGACAGACTTTGATTCTTCACAGCATATTATTTTGCATAAGGCGATGACTTCCGTCATCAGAGCCTTTTAGCAATGCAATGATAAATATCCCAGAGCCTTTAAATTAAAATGCAACCGTGTGACTTATTAATGCGTTTATGCACAATCACCAAACTGCGTCCCACGAATTAAGAGACAAGTACATGATTTTAAGCAGCTTGAAAATGGCAGTTCCCATAGAAGGTCAGTACCACGTGATTGAACCTGTGCGTAAATGAGCTCGCGATTGGAACAGGCGTAAATATGATATTGTTTTCCTTGTTCACCATCACAAAGCTATTGCTGAAGTCGCGGATAGCTTAAATTTGTAAAGGCGATTTGGTGGGGTGCAACACTATCATTAACAACCTATATCGAATCAAGTGACAGACTTATGGTGAAGGGCATATGGCTCTTCTGTAGCTTCAACCCTAGGCAATGTGCAAGACGATACATGGTTGGACGCATTTCCACTCCCTTTATCTACACCATACATTGTTCTCATTTAATGCCGGAAACTCGTATTGCTTTCACAAGACACTAAATTACTAAATTGGACTGATTGCATTTTAATCGTGATGATTATGCTGCTCAATTAACCTGACAGCCATGTTGATGAAAAAATCGTCAACCGCCTGCCGAATGTTTTGGTTTGTGTATGCATTGCAATAACAGAGATAATCCGTGGTCCATTATTTAAATAACGTTGGCTATTTCATTCAGTCTCACACACCTAAAATTCAGCAAGAACAAGTAAGAGCAAAGACCACTTGCCATTGCCAATGGGATTGACTGTCAGCAAACATCGTAGGATTTGCAGGAGTTAAAAGGGTTTAGCAAAATGCGTGCTCATATGCACTAACTCTTCCATGGCGAAATGTAATTCACACACCTACTTGCTTATGGTGTCCACACGTTAATTTAAGCGCACATTTGCTGCTATTGTGAACTTCATTTCTTGTCTTCATCGCGTCGACTTCTCGGCGCGACTACCTTTGCTGTGGTGGTTGAGAGAATTGGCTTACGACTGTCATGCTGCTAAAGCGTTGTTGTAACCAAAAGCTCATGCCAAAAAACGTTTAATCCGCTGCACCAGCAAATCGTAGTATTTTTTAATTACCCTCTTGCACCACAAGCAAAACACAATTGTAAATAAGAAGTACGAGGGATCGTCGCTGGAAGCGCTTTGAGGTCATTATTAATAGCGTCAAGAGCTAAAGCAAATTAAAGTCTCCAGTTAGTAACTGCATTAGCTCATTAGCGTCTTGATGCATGCCAGCGATGTAAGGCGGAGAAGTGGACAGAGATATAGGGAAAAAAATGCTGTAGAGAATGCAAGAGAACTGGCTTAATCAGAACCGCAAATCATTTTGCGTGCTGCAGTCAAATGCAAAATGAGTCGCATTCGTCCCAGCGCAAGCTTAGAGGCACCGCAGCAGTCAAAGAAGCTAAACGTCTCTATTAATTCCCCGCAGATTAGACCTACAATGTGAAGTTGGAACTAATCTTTTAGTCGGTTAGATGTTCTGTCATGGTAACAGTGCAAGCACGAATTAAATCTAGGGCTTTGCGAAGTGGTTGATTGACCTGAACGCATATTCCAGCGGCTGCCAGTCATGCTTCTGCTTATTCGAATTCGGGTAAGGGAAATTAGTTGATGAAGGAGGAAATTAAAGGAATAGATACTAGTGAGCACAAATTGAGGTAGACGAGGCTGTGTAGGTTTCAAAGCAAGTCCTGAATGTGTGGAAAGCGATTGGTGTTAGGGTAAACATATTTTATGAATGGTGTTGCGGACGTAGTCAGCCAGTAGGTATGATCAATGTCCCTGGTTAGAGAATTAAAAAAATGGGCACTCAAAACACTAGACTCTCCGATGCTTCCGCATAGTCGAAGTACAATCTTGTCAAACCCTCCCTTGCTGCAATGGCCGATGCCGTAGTGTATGTTGGACAGTACAAATGCGGCATGCATGGAAGTTCAGTAACACCTTGCTTGATGGTCTTATGTTAGACTTGACCTTTGATTTGGTCGATGCAGTGCAGCTAGGACCATAATAGCAGTATTTCTTTATGGCACGTTGCCAAAACTAGCTTCAACACTAAACTTTATTTAATAAATTAGCCAAAAGCTGCATTTAAAATAGGTGGAGTTTTTGCTCAACCAACATTAGCGGCATTGATAATCTTTTTCGGCATGAAAACATATGTGACATTTCGCTGTTGTCACTGTCAGGGACACATTTAGTGCCACTGTCGATGCCGTTTGCTTAAATCGTTGCTTTGATAATGAGAACTTATCGGATGCCTTCTCTGCTGTCTAGTTGCAGCATAGGTTTTTCATCAGGCGAGTAGTAAGTGTAACAGTTCGAGAAAGGCCTCTTTTGGCGGGTAAAATAATGCGCATTGAGTTTCCACTGTCGTTTTATTGCTGCAAAGCCTAAGCGCTGCAGTCGCGGTGAAGTCCTTTGGAGGTAATTTGGAAGTGTGACTCAATGTCTGCATTGATGATGTATCAGCACAGAGGGAGAATGCCATGACGGTGTAGCAACTGCACTCTATACTCTCATTTTTATGCATTACATCTACCAATTCGAGTCGTGGAATTCGAATTTCTCCAAATTAGCCCTCTGAAGAGCCTTGTATTGTCTTGATTGCGCATCGTTTTCAATTATTTTAACGTCTACAAGGCGAATACTTTCCCACTGCTTGTTGAAGGGCACTTGAAACTAACCTGAATTTGGTGATGGAAATGATCTTTCCAATCATTTGCTCCTCACCCTGTGTCTCTCACCGTCCCAACCTCTTTCCTCTCCTAGTATCGTGCGCCTGTTTATGTATTTCCGTTCGCTGAGCTAAAAAGGCCATTTTGTTAATTAACTCTCATCTGTGCGTGCACTTTGAAAACACATTCGGTCTCTTCCAGCGCAGTCTCGTGAGCCTCGATGATTGTTTGAATGAGTTAATTGGCGTCGTCGTCCCCTTGCACTGAAGAAATTAACAGACAATGCTTTTTTAAAGAGTCCATAGGCCCGAGTGCATTCCACACCTTTCCCTTTCTATGACTTAATGGATAGCCTGATATTTCAAATACTCGATTTCGCTGCGAATTAAGTAGTTATTAATGTATTTCACAGTAAACTGCATGCAGCAGTGCTCAGTCTGCCCCGGTAGTCGGGATGATCTTTGACCTCCTGAAGGAACCAATGTAACATTCATGGTTCAGAGAAAACATGAATGCGCAAAGGTAGATAAAGGGAACTACAGTCTACAAGAAGCATTGATAAGTCGAAGCACTTCGCAAAACTGCTGTCTTATCGGTACCTTGAACCAACGGATAAAATAGACTTGATGCCATACGTAGTGACAAACGAATTTTCGCATTCATTTGGTTTGTTTGCTCAGCCTACAGTGAGCAAAAGGCAGGTGAGAGGGCTGAACTTTCCCTAATTTTCTCCATAAATCGCATTCATTTCTGCAACATGGTAAATAATGCTGTTTGCTCTGTCATTTAATGCTCGTTTTTTCTTCACGGACGGAAGTTCATGCCACCGGTTTGCAGACTCCAGTGAGTTGCCAGCATAAAATTAAATTAATTTTTACATTCCATCAGGCTTGTAGTGTTAATGAAACATTTGGTTTTACTTTTAGTGTTATCGGCTTCTACGTTGCAATACTGCATGACATGGTGGCATCGGACTAATTATCTGCAATCATAAATATGCACCGTGTGTTATTATTTCTGACTTAACGAAAGCATTTCACAGTAAAATGCAAAAGTTTAGCTTAGCACAACGAACACCTCTGATATTGTGTGGCACCAAGTCTTGTGTAAAAAATGACAAATTTCGTCCCTGTGGTAGCGAGAAACGCGTGGAAGTTATTGTTTTAAGCACCTCCCCGAATGCAAGGGAAACACTGCCCTTAAGAATAGTGCACTGATCGCCATCAGAATGAATGTGTGTTGATAACGTGCAATCTTGAACTTGTAATCGACATATTGTCGGAAATTTTTGGGGAGTATACAACGCCTCCCTCCCACTCTATCGTAGTTAGGGTTTTTTTAATTTTTATTATATTTTATATTGAAAGCGTGAAGGCCAGCTTTTGAACGGACAACAATTTCCTATCCCTTTTTGTTTAAAATAGTGTTATTGTTCTTAGGCCCTTGCCGCTTGCCTTTACTTTATTTGTCGTCACGGACACACATTAAGATGGTGATGCCGATGCCCTTTCTGCAAAATGCATAATTTCGATACTCGGCCACCATCATTGTCCTCATCACCACCTATCCAAGGCAAGTCGTTATCCTAAATTATGGTTACACCTTGCTCTTCTGCAAGCTAGTTGTCGGTCTCTACGACAACCCGGTTGTTCAGAAGCAGAAGTCAGAAGCTCTGTTACAGGCGACAATTAATGGTGAGCCAAAGCGTCGTCAGTGCATGGTCTTGGACCACCTCTAATTTGCCCCAACCGGCAAAGAAAGGATGCCTTTTATTTTAGCAGCGTAAGCTCCACAAAGACGATCAAAGCGTGCGCTTTGTTGCTGTTCTTTCTCCGGCTTGAGGTTAAGTAAATACCCGAATTTTATCGCATGTGCACTAAATTTAATTGCCATTTTCCTTTCCCTGCCTTGCCACTGCTTGGTGTGGATAGCGATGCGATGGACTGGTTATTAAGGTAATATTTAAACAGCCGGATGGAAGGACGAGTGTAACAGTTAAGCTACGAAATTAACCAGATAAGCACAAAGGTGAAGGTGTAGATGACAAGAAATGTAGGTGATGGTACACTTTTGCAGCATTCAGTCAACTCAGCAAATAACGATGTGTGGATTGAATCGGTGCTATCAGCAGCGATTTGCAAATCGCACGCTTCCATTCGATGCAGAAACTAATGCCACGCCTGCAGCACCGCCCACAGCAGCAATAACTATGAGGTCGGACAATACGGCTTACACCTCGCTTGTACACGAACACAAAGGAAATAACGCACCTTTTAATTAAATAATCTGATTGAAAACCGGACGCTGTGTTTGGGTATTCGATGACAGCACAAACTGAGCGACACCAGGATCGTGAGAATGTAATGCTTTTTATCAAGTTGCGCACACGAACGCATTTGTCCTAGAAATTATATTATCAATGCTCAAAATCAGACAGTATTGTGCTTTGGAGGTTAAAATGCGCGCTTTCTGGGGGACAAAGACGTCATTGGGGGTGCAGGAAATGGCAACCACGTAAGTGTTCCCCAACAGTTAAACACCAAACCCTAATGCATCAGTATGGCCTTCTTCGTCGATTACCGCAGCGCTTGCAATCACTCCAACTTAGAATATCTTTCCAATCACGCGGTTCCTACACCGAAGCAAATCATCCTTTTAATAATAGAATGGGTGCATTAGAATATAAGTTTTAATTTAAAAGCCAACAATTTGGTGTACTATTGGCATTAGTCGCCATTCCAGGACGATGAAGAACCATCGTTTTGCACTTACAGGCATTGTAACCTAAGTAAGATTCCCAGTCTCACTTGCTTCAGGCATCCTTAGGCCCCGAAGGGATTCTGCAATCCGACACACACTTATGCGTGGACATCCGGTGCCCAAGGTGTACGAACTTCAATCCTTATTGATAATTTGTATGTTCACATTAAACCACTCCTAATGGTCGATAAGCAAGGGAACCTTAATTTTACCGCATTTGGATTGAACGAAGAACGAATTGCTTTAACTTATAGCAGTTAGACTGAGAAAAGTAAGTGACTATTTATTAGCAATTATATCATTTATCAATGATTGCTTAAGTGGTTGAATTTGTACAGTTATCCTTCATCATCTTTGGTGTTTGTGCTGCTTGCCGCTTGGCAG
This sequence comes from Taenia pisiformis, assembly GCA_023968675.1. Classification (NCBI taxonomy): domain Eukaryota; kingdom Metazoa; phylum Platyhelminthes; class Cestoda; order Cyclophyllidea; family Taeniidae; genus Taenia; species Taenia pisiformis. Next base: position 16,117,391 of record CM043735.1, on the reverse strand, counting down.
CTGTTTACGCATTCATTAATGCAACTAAGTGCTAAATGATGGTAGCTTAATTATTTTCGCTGTATTTACTCTCCACGGCATTACTGCGCCTATTTAGTTGGCTCACACGCATAAATGGTGGCTTTAGAACGATAAACAAATGCACGACTGACCATTTAGTGTGAGAAAAGGGCCGTGCATATTGTTCTTAGACGCCATCAGGCCACAAAATGCAACATCACTCCACTAAGTTGCATCGTGTAGTGCTCGAGACATAAGTAATTGCCAAAATGCAACTCGAACCCGGCATTCGTACTATTATGAACGGTTGCAGATCAAACTCTCAGCAATATTTGCTTTGGAGTAAGTGTTATTTTATCCAACTCAACCAAAGTACAAATATCCTGCATCAATGGTAATTGATACCACCTTAAAACCACTGCCATTTTTTCAATATTGACTAAAGAGGTAACACTATTGTTTGCAAGTAGTTAGAGCATTCAACGTCCTCCTTAACAACTAGGCTAATGCTGAACTATCGCCTTATAACGAAATGCTTTGCAACAGTCCGTGCAACCAAATCATTCAAGGTTCAGATAGATTTAGTCAATCACATTTAGGTGTATTTGGGTATCTTGAAATCCCCCTTGAGAGGTGAAAGCTTCACAAGAATTAACTTACAAAGCTATTTTCCTCTTCGGATTAATCTCCCAACGCCCTTGATAACAAGGGGGATTAGGGATTTGCCATGCCTTTTGAAGAAATTCCGGATACCATTGCCGATTCGTCGAAAAGTACGCTTGAGCCTTTGCCGAAAGCGATGCCATCCAGCTGGCATGAGGATGATCCTCCTCTTACTGGCTTTACCGGATTGTTCCATCAAGAGGTCCTCCTCTAACTCAGTCAATGGCCCATCTTCTAGAGGACCAGGTGCCTCAAATAGGTCCGCTTCCAGCTTCCGTGCAGTTTTACCATCCGTTACCACAGCAGGGGACACTCGATTAAAAATAAATACAAATAGAAGAAGGCAGGCCAGACGCAAGTGCGACACCATGCTGCGTATCAGAGGTACTAACCAACTGTGTAGGTGCATAGAGTGTACCACTTTCACCGCGTATTTATGTGCTTCACAAATCATTAGCTTAATCTTTTGACATCATTGTTTGCACCAGCGAATGGTTTTGATGGCGTGAAACGACTGTCTATACTGGCAAATGCTAGACAAATTAATCATGGCTTTCTTATTTGGATGTTTTTGTTTTAATGACATTTTTAACACACTGACTAGGCTGCTATCAGTTTTAAACCGGCTAAAGTCAACCTCATAACTTAACTTAATTGGTTATAACTTCTTTGTGCAACCAGAACATCTACTGCACTCCGCCTGGCACTTGTTAAGAGGCATCAACATGCGAGTTTGTTTCAAGCCAAATCATGGCTGCCAATGATAGTTGTGCTAAATGCGAATGCTAATGGTGATATCTATTCGAACCGAAACTCTTGTGAGAAGTCAGCATCACTTCTATGGATTGGGTTGTCTCCAATCAAAAGTCAACAAAACCATTCGATCTAATTACCTGCGCGCATGTCACAAGCAATAACCACTGAGGCTAAATATTCATCCGGTCGTCTTGCTAACGCTGATTGTAAAGACGTAACGACAAATCAATGCCGTTACGAGAAGACGACCATTTTTAGTGACATTCCTTATCATGAGCCTAAATGCATTCAAATTTTTGTCCGGCCTTACCATAACAGAATCGTTGTTTAGCAGGAAACGCATCCCAACGAAATACTGACTTCTGAAATTCCCTCAATCTGGAGCTCACTACGAAGGCGATGGTGTGCGTGGCAGTTTAATTTTAGGATGCTTGTTTTACATTAACTGTTCTAGTGAAACCTGCGATTGAGCAAGGTCAATGCTGTACGGCATTATCTTACAAGGTTTTCTTCTACTATGCATTTCACCCCGCTGATTGTATGGTATTATACCTAAAAAATGAAACTGCTGAGCGTTCCATCTGCTCAACATAAATGGTCTTTCACTTTATTAAGTTTAGGCCTCTATTTAAAGCCGATATTATGCCAATGAGCACGTGCCATAATTATAATCGGAACTCCAAAGTACATTGACATCCACAAGAAGTAACAAAATTTATGGTTTCGAAACTTGCCGATTATCGCTAATTATATAGAGCTATGCAAATACCCACATAACATCTCAAAAATTGTCATCGTAAGTAGCTCTGTAGGGATACCTACAGACAATTGATAACATCCTTAACTTCTAGCTTTGAGCTTAGGCATGTGCTTTTTGTCAACGCCTTGACGAGACCAACCCGTATAAAAAATTATTTTGAAATCCAAGTAATCACGTTAATAGGCACATAAGCACTAATGCAAGCAGTGTCCACCACGTTTGGGAGCGATCGCCACCAGCACCACCAATCTACAACATTCGATTGTAATCGGACCTGCATTTTAAATGACTTTTAGTTTATCTCTCATCCTTTCCGCATTAGTGTTAGATAGCAAAGCTGTTCTGGACATTTTGGTTTCTACGTAATGGGCGGTAGAAGGTAGGAACCAAGAGAAGCTGATTGATGGATATGATGAAGCTGGTGTGAAGGGGCATTCCTTGTGCCCATTACCATGTTGCAGAAATGAATGCGATTTATGGAGAAAATTAGGGAAAGTTCAGCCCTCTCACCTGCCTTTTGCTCACTGTAGGCTGAGCAAACAAACCAAATGAATGCGAAAATTCGTTTGTCACTACGTATGGCATCAAGTCTATTTTATCCGTTGGTTCAAGGTACCGATAAGACAGCAGTTTTGCGAAGTGCTTCGACTTATCAATGCTTCTTGTAGACTGTAGTTCCCTTTATCTACCTTTGCGCATTCATGTTTTCTCTGAACCATGAATGTTACATTGGTTCCTTCAGGAGGTCAAAGATCATCCCGACTACCGGGGCAGACTGAGCACTGCTGCATGCAGTTTACTGTGAAATACATTAATAACTACTTAATTCGCAGCGAAATCGAGTATTTGAAATATCAGGCTATCCATTAAGTCATAGAAAGGGAAAGGTGTGGAATGCACTCGGGCCTATGGACTCTTTAAAAAAGCATTGTCTGTTAATTTCTTCAGTGCAAGGGGACGACGACGCCAATTAACTCATTCAAACAATCATCGAGGCTCACGAGACTGCGCTGGAAGAGACCGAATGTGTTTTCAAAGTGCACGCACAGATGAGAGTTAATTAACAAAATGGCCTTTTTAGCTCAGCGAACGGAAATACATAAACAGGCGCACGATACTAGGAGAGGAAAGAGGTTGGGACGGTGAGAGACACAGGGTGAGGAGCAAATGATTGGAAAGATCATTTCCATCACCAAATTCAGGTTAGTTTCAAGTGCCCTTCAACAAGCAGTGGGAAAGTATTCGCCTTGTAGACGTTAAAATAATTGAAAACGATGCGCAATCAAGACAATACAAGGCTCTTCAGAGGGCTAATTTGGAGAAATTCGAATTCCACGACTCGAATTGGTAGATGTAATGCATAAAAATGAGAGTATAGAGTGCAGTTGCTACACCGTCATGGCATTCTCCCTCTGTGCTGATACATCATCAATGCAGACATTGAGTCACACTTCCAAATTACCTCCAAAGGACTTCACCGCGACTGCAGCGCTTAGGCTTTGCAGCAATAAAACGACAGTGGAAACTCAATGCGCATTATTTTACCCGCCAAAAGAGGCCTTTCTCGAACTGTTACACTTACTACTCGCCTGATGAAAAACCTATGCTGCAACTAGACAGCAGAGAAGGCATCCGATAAGTTCTCATTATCAAAGCAACGATTTAAGCAAACGGCATCGACAGTGGCACTAAATGTGTCCCTGACAGTGACAACAGCGAAATGTCACATATGTTTTCATGCCGAAAAAGATTATCAATGCCGCTAATGTTGGTTGAGCAAAAACTCCACCTATTTTAAATGCAGCTTTTGGCTAATTTATTAAATAAAGTTTAGTGTTGAAGCTAGTTTTGGCAACGTGCCATAAAGAAATACTGCTATTATGGTCCTAGCTGCACTGCATCGACCAAATCAAAGGTCAAGTCTAACATAAGACCATCAAGCAAGGTGTTACTGAACTTCCATGCATGCCGCATTTGTACTGTCCAACATACACTACGGCATCGGCCATTGCAGCAAGGGAGGGTTTGACAAGATTGTACTTCGACTATGCGGAAGCATCGGAGAGTCTAGTGTTTTGAGTGCCCATTTTTTTAATTCTCTAACCAGGGACATTGATCATACCTACTGGCTGACTACGTCCGCAACACCATTCATAAAATATGTTTACCCTAACACCAATCGCTTTCCACACATTCAGGACTTGCTTTGAAACCTACACAGCCTCGTCTACCTCAATTTGTGCTCACTAGTATCTATTCCTTTAATTTCCTCCTTCATCAACTAATTTCCCTTACCCGAATTCGAATAAGCAGAAGCATGACTGGCAGCCGCTGGAATATGCGTTCAGGTCAATCAACCACTTCGCAAAGCCCTAGATTTAATTCGTGCTTGCACTGTTACCATGACAGAACATCTAACCGACTAAAAGATTAGTTCCAACTTCACATTGTAGGTCTAATCTGCGGGGAATTAATAGAGACGTTTAGCTTCTTTGACTGCTGCGGTGCCTCTAAGCTTGCGCTGGGACGAATGCGACTCATTTTGCATTTGACTGCAGCACGCAAAATGATTTGCGGTTCTGATTAAGCCAGTTCTCTTGCATTCTCTACAGCATTTTTTTCCCTATATCTCTGTCCACTTCTCCGCCTTACATCGCTGGCATGCATCAAGACGCTAATGAGCTAATGCAGTTACTAACTGGAGACTTTAATTTGCTTTAGCTCTTGACGCTATTAATAATGACCTCAAAGCGCTTCCAGCGACGATCCCTCGTACTTCTTATTTACAATTGTGTTTTGCTTGTGGTGCAAGAGGGTAATTAAAAAATACTACGATTTGCTGGTGCAGCGGATTAAACGTTTTTTGGCATGAGCTTTTGGTTACAACAACGCTTTAGCAGCATGACAGTCGTAAGCCAATTCTCTCAACCACCACAGCAAAGGTAGTCGCGCCGAGAAGTCGACGCGATGAAGACAAGAAATGAAGTTCACAATAGCAGCAAATGTGCGCTTAAATTAACGTGTGGACACCATAAGCAAGTAGGTGTGTGAATTACATTTCGCCATGGAAGAGTTAGTGCATATGAGCACGCATTTTGCTAAACCCTTTTAACTCCTGCAAATCCTACGATGTTTGCTGACAGTCAATCCCATTGGCAATGGCAAGTGGTCTTTGCTCTTACTTGTTCTTGCTGAATTTTAGGTGTGTGAGACTGAATGAAATAGCCAACGTTATTTAAATAATGGACCACGGATTATCTCTGTTATTGCAATGCATACACAAACCAAAACATTCGGCAGGCGGTTGACGATTTTTTCATCAACATGGCTGTCAGGTTAATTGAGCAGCATAATCATCACGATTAAAATGCAATCAGTCCAATTTAGTAATTTAGTGTCTTGTGAAAGCAATACGAGTTTCCGGCATTAAATGAGAACAATGTATGGTGTAGATAAAGGGAGTGGAAATGCGTCCAACCATGTATCGTCTTGCACATTGCCTAGGGTTGAAGCTACAGAAGAGCCATATGCCCTTCACCATAAGTCTGTCACTTGATTCGATATAGGTTGTTAATGATAGTGTTGCACCCCACCAAATCGCCTTTACAAATTTAAGCTATCCGCGACTTCAGCAATAGCTTTGTGATGGTGAACAAGGAAAACAATATCATATTTACGCCTGTTCCAATCGCGAGCTCATTTACGCACAGGTTCAATCACGTGGTACTGACCTTCTATGGGAACTGCCATTTTCAAGCTGCTTAAAATCATGTACTTGTCTCTTAATTCGTGGGACGCAGTTTGGTGATTGTGCATAAACGCATTAATAAGTCACACGGTTGCATTTTAATTTAAAGGCTCTGGGATATTTATCATTGCATTGCTAAAAGGCTCTGATGACGGAAGTCATCGCCTTATGCAAAATAATATGCTGTGAAGAATCAAAGTCTGTCCACAGGTTCAAACACTTGGCAGTGGGCAGAATTATGAAGGTTCCTAGCAGCGGCAAAAACAGACGACTATTACAAGCCATGCCGATGAATCGTGTCTGTAACAATGCACAAGACACAAGCTTTCTGCCCAGGTCACCTAGTAAGTAACGCGCTAGTCAAGACTTATAAACGAAGTAGTAAAATTTAGTGCTTTAATAAAATGCTTATCGAACATGGAAGCGAAAAACAATGTTAAGGATAAAATTAGTACATAGGCCTACCTTACCTTGAAGAGAAAAGGAAACTTTATGCTGGGCGCTCAAAAGTCTGTGATTTGGTGGCAGCGGTAGCGCCGGTGTGCCTGAGCCTTCAACTCAACGCTCTCACATGACTCTACCAGTCCAAAGAATCGTCCGAGCACGTGCCTGCAGAAAGGAATGACAAGATGCGGTCGATTTCTCCTACATGCTGTTTTGCAATAACGCAACAGTAAGGATCTCGGCCAGCTTGTCTACCGCATCAACGCCATTCATTCCGCTCCACACACTCCTGCTTCTCCGATTTCTTAGTAAACAAAGAACTACTAGGCTGTCTGTTCAAAGTAGGTGTATTCGTATTAGGCTTGTTTTGACTCTTATCACTGCGGGCTAAACGGCCTCATAAAAGTCAAATTGATATTGTTTGCAGCGCATTTGGATTGGAGCGCATAGTGTAGCAAGCAAATGAGTGCAACGCTGGTGATTTTGTGATTTACCTACTTTAGTTGCATTGTATGGTCTCGTTGATTAAGTGGCACTCTATCGTGCATGAAAATGAAAGCACAAACTGGGATGGGAGTTGCAATCATCCTTTGTGAGTCAAGGATTCGGGCAGTGCGCCACCGTGGTGAAGCGCTGACCCACCGGTCAGATTGTGAGTTTTAAGTGTGTGCAGTGAAGAACCTTTGGAACGCGTGAATAACCGTGAGTGTGTGGCGGAAGTGTGGCTCAATTAAGGAATGCAGACCAGACACTCATTTGTGCGATCCGGTGCTACAGACTGCAGGAAGTCCCTTCGTTTGATAAGCTTCACTATTCACTTGTGAACAGGATGCGACCGGCCTTCACATTACCACCAGACGAGAGGAGCGAAAGAAAGTGAAATTGTGCCTGTACACGTTTGGCCTCCAATGAATGCTCAATCGACTTTCCGCTTGGATGTCAAACATCTTAAGTAACGCTGGTCAACTGTGCGAATGACGTCAGTTGGCTAGACTAATCTACGAACATAGTACACTTGTGGATCTCTGATTATTGACAAGTCGCGGACCTTCCAAGGCACATCTAAACAAACGAAAGCATGGAACACCACATTGGTAAGGTGGATTGACTAAAAATCAAGCAAAATGCATTCGTTGATTGTATTTTGGGAGACACGAAAGGAATACATAGGACTTCGTCATCGTCGTCTTTGATTACTGCGCTCCTCATAGCTGCATGGGAAATGTCCAGACGTTGCGAGCAATCATATGCGAATGCGTGGTCTGACTGCATGTGGATGTTAGGTTCCGCATAGAAATCTGCTGACTGAAGTAAGTGCAGGCTAAATTAGCCCCTTGCCGGAGGTGTCAGCCACATACTCTTTTCCTCATAGCCAAGTGAATGGTGCAGACGTCAGAGAACTGCTTATATTAGTAGACGTACAAATGTTGCATGCTCAGCTACTCATCTAACTGTGAGAAATCCTAATCTTCGAAATTGGGTTAGCCGATGAGGTTATGCAGGACTAGCGCGAGGAAGGTGCGTGTATCGCATAAAGAGTTCTGAGTGGAGGTATGAGCAATGGTGCAGACTACTATGAACTGGCCCATCTGGGCGTTTTTGTTAAATAATATACGTGTGTGCCTGAAACAGTCCGCCCTGGCACAGGACGCTCCTAACCGTTGTGCGGCCACTTTACGCCCTTATCCATGCAAACGCATAACGCGATCGTCTGGACGTCTCTGTCCTCAACACATTCTAGCCAATGACACGTTCTTCTTTACACAAACCTCTAAGGATCTGGCCATTTGACAACAGAGTACCAAAATTGAATAATCTGTCATTGCACATTCTTACAGGTGAAGTAATCGGAGGATCTTCTCACGGTGTGTCAGTCGATGTGCATCGGGTTGTGACGCAGCCATATGGAGGTCGAGGGTTATGTGGACTCATAAACGGGGGGGGGGATATTTTCTCATGCTGATTCGTTATCGCTGCAGTCCAGTGATGCCATTCACGCGTTAGTTTAACCTCTACGCCAATAGCAAGCTTGGGTCCTGCGGCTCTACTCAGGCAAACAGGCCTTGCTCTGCTTCAGCCGCACCACGTTTTGGCCACTGTCATTGGACATCATGCTGGCGATATACCATGCTGATCGCCAAGTGAAGCGACGAATGCCCTTTTGGGAAACAACGGTTTGAGATACTTGCATGTTGCGTCCTGCAGTCATCCATGGTTTCGTAGTCTCAAGCCATAATTCGGTGAATGTGGTAGCACTTCACATCCACTATATCTCGTGTGAATTTACGCACTTAGCCAAAGTTATAGGATTGCGGAACTAATGCACAAATGGTAATCATTTAGATGTGTGCTTCACCGGGTGAATGAAAGCACTTAGCTAGAAGAGCTGATTGTGCAGTAGACGTCTGTTCACAATTAGCTGGTCGGCAACGCTTCGGCAGCAACGTGACACTGCTGTGGTTGCTGGGTCGGTGCATACGCCATTTACCGCTGGGACGCAGTTTATCAAAAGCGCTTGTAACGAGATGCTGTAACAGAAAAACCTTGCATGATCCTCAATCAATCTGGACTGCGCGCAGGTTTCCTTAGCAATCAACTGGAAAATTGGTACCAAGGAAGGTTGGCATTCGCTCTCTGAATTTGCGAAGAATGATCGCTGCAGTCTATGGCAGCTGGCAATGCAACGAGAAATCTTTGACGCGCACAGCCCACTGATCAATGGGTTGGAACGAAAGGAATGGCTGTGTGCACGACCAAGTAGCTTTAGCGAACGCGGACCATCTGCAAGCATGTGCTGGAGGTCAGCATTTGTGGCAAAGTGTCCCTTGAATAAACTCTTACCATTCGGCGGGTGGCGATTGTGTGAAGTTTCACTGCAGGCATGCTGTGGAAGTAAAATTACTTTGCAAGCGTCAGCACAATGAGTTGGGGTGGCGTCACCAGCCGATAAAATTCTTACAACCCAGCACAATTGTGAAATGCAGAACTGCCACCTGTGCACAAAACTGACAAGGAAATAATCTGTTTCTATTTAGTGGATCAAACGTAAGTAGGATCAGCAAGACGTTCTGTGCCAGTCTCCACTTCATGCTTTGTGGCGGCAGCAGCAGATTTCGTTGACACGGCTCTCTCTTTCGTGTGTTGTCATTCTGACTGTAGTTGCAATGGGCCCTGTCAATAAGACGTTTTGCTCAGAGCAGCAGGTCATCGCATCACCACGAAACAATGAAAGTGTTCAGGGGTGGCGTCACACTCTCACTTCATGTAGCACTCGCAATTCCGTGTTTCTTCACACTCCGCTGCAATAATGAGCAGTCGGCCATCCATCAAATAAAGGGAATACTGCAGAAAGGCACACGAATCCGTCCCTACACTCAGTCGTACACACAACCAGTATCCGGCCTCTATTACTTGGCAGCATATTTTAATGGGGAGGCTGACGTCATACGACCCAACTACGATCCACTGCTTTCGCGACTCCTTCACCGAGCTGCTCTTTTGACCATACGCGGACGACTGGACGGGGTGGTGTAGCACTGGGATTGGCGTTCCACCAACTGCAACCATCAAGGTTGAGAGATGCTTGACCTGAACAATCTCAACTCACCCATCTACGCTTGGCACCTAACGATTTCTCTTTTTGTCTCAATTTTATTTCGGCGTTTATGGCTGTTGGTGCCTTACTCTGTGCATGGTAATCTGTGCCCCATTTCCAAACTAGTAGTTGACAACTCTTTATGCAGCCTGTGACGCTCTGCTGCTGCGTGTGTAAGTCGAGCTGAACAGTGGCTGCGCGGTGTAGGTTTCCACCCGAAAGTGGGACGGTGGCAGTGGGACCGAGCCATATTCGTGACTTGTCTGTACTCTTTTGTCGGTAGGCGGCGTGCCTCGTGGGAGCGTGAAAAGTGAAGCATAAAGTCTGCTAACACAAAGTTCAGCAGTCGATCGGAGATGTTCTTCAGTGTAACTTGCCCCTAAAGACTAGGTAAGACTCATTTTGCGCAGGTGGACTGGGTTGGTTGACTGCACGTCAAGGGAACGATTGAGGTGGTGCTTTCTCAACCAGTGCTGTACCATTAGGGAAGGGAGCAAATGTTTTGCCAGTACTTTCGTTATGGACCTTGGTGCAACGGAGACTTCTAGCAATGGCGGAGATCGTGCCAAAAGGCCATGAAGTGCATTATACGCGTTAATCTCGTAAAATTCGCAATTCTATCTAAAAGCCGAAGATGAAGCAAATCCTGTACAGAGGACCAATCCAGTCACCGAGATTGCGGTGATTCATGAATGTCCTCCAACCAAATCCTTGCATCCAATCAATTCTGTTTGGTGTCCGAATTCTCGGGTTAGCTGTCGCCGATTCCAGCTACGTTTCCAGTCGTTTGTCGGGCTTTGTTTCGATGCCTGATGCGTGGCCCTCAGCATTCAAAAGAGACATTAGCAACAGCGCAGGCACAACAAATACAACTGTTTTACCATGGTCACTTCAGGCTTCTCATCATGGCATGCGAAGTTTGCAGGAAAACGAATGGACTGACTCGCCAAACCGCCCAAATCCAGTCGAACCGTTATTTCTTCCGTGAGATAAAGCGTAACTCGCGAATCACCTTAAGTGAATTGGCCCACAAGCATGCACAGCTTAAGTGCTTGAATGTTCGCAGAATCTGCAAAGTATAAGCCTGTTTTTAATGGGGATTCACTGAAACCTGTGCAAGTTGGTTACAGCCAAATGGCTTCCTCACTAGAGTTTTGGCAACATTCCCCGACAAAGAGGCAACGCTTTCCAGCGCCGATTCGGGGATGCTTTTAAATTTCAACGATTGCAGCTGTCGACAAGCTGGGGTGCATGGTTGAAGGAGAAAGACCAAGCTGGCCGCTGGCGATTTCACTACTTTCGTTTGCTATGGCTTTCCGCAGATAGGCTGAAGCATGGACCCATGTCAGATTAATCGGCCTTATGAAGTGACCTCGACTTCTGCAGCATCTGAGACTAAGCACGGTGAAAGTAAAATTGACAAAATGAATGCTTTACAGCCGTAGCCCCGAAAGGCTCTTTGTTCCAAAGCCGTAATGCACTGAGTCCGTCTAAATTAATTTGGCATGAACTTGACCTCTTGCGCTCTATGGAGCACGGGAGGAACGAACAACCAAGGTTGTCATCCCCGTGTGAGTTGCCGAGGGTGCACCTTCAGCATTGTAACATGGAAGTACCATGCATCACCGACATATGGTGGAACTCGATGCCACAGACATGGTCTAGAGGATACAACGGTGGGTACCTAGTGAACAAAATAATAATAATAATTAATAACATAATAAATTACAATGAACAAATAAATAGTAATAATGAAAAATGAACTAAATGCTCAGCTCATTGCAGTATTACATGTGACATATGCGTGAACGGTGGCTATCAGTCAAGTAGCTTGCAATTGCTGGTAATGGAGCATCTCTTTTTGTGGCGGCTTGCGGTTTGAAATACGGCCTGACAAAACGCCAAGGATTCCTACACGTAATTTAATTCCTCTGCAGGAATTAGCTTAAAATGCTTCCTAGGTATTCGACTTTGCAGTCATTTTGATTAAAAGCAATGGAAGAGGAAGAAAGAGAAAATTTGAACTCTGTGGCACATTCCATTATTGTCTTAAACCTCATTTCGATAAAGGTAAAGTAACCAACGCTCTTACTATTGTGAATCACATTGCCTCCTTTTCTCAGATTACTAGTTATTTCCGTCCACCCGCAAGTGTATTGCAATCATCCCCAATTCTTACTGTAGAATTAGTATTCAAAGTGCATGATTCCTGATGGAAGCATAATTATCGATGGGTGGACGTCCGATGACAGCAATTCCATCCTAGACGTCAACTTCACACCTACTGTTATGACTCACAGACGATGGGAGCTGCGGAACGTACGTTCCTAGCCTTTGTTACGGAGCAGGATGCGCAATTGCAGCCGCTGAATAGAATCGACTGATAAAGTGGTGACAATCGCGCTGCACAGCCATCGTCTTTCCTCACGGATGAATGCTGCACTTTAAAGGCAACAACAATGCCTGACGAGAGCATAATCTGCTCGCCAATGGCAGATTCGCACATGAGCTTCATCCTTTTGCACGTCAAGCCTATGCAATGGTGGATTTCGATTGCATGCTTTGATGCTCACGATGGATTGCACGAGTGCATGGGCCGTCGAGCTGCTAAGGTCTCAAGATGAATGAGGCCCCTTTCGCTGAAGTGGAGCATATCCTACTGCGCCAGCCAGCATACGGCTTGACCACTTAAGTGGCTATGACTTGGAAGCGCAGAGAATTAAACCATCAACCAGTCCCGCATTGTGACGCCTCCAGCTCATATTAGTACGAGTACTTTTTCTAGGCGTTAATCATCAAAGGGCGATTCTAGTGGATTCACTGAGAATTTGCCTTGTGTAAGCGTTTCTATTGAGTGAGAACGCAGCCAGCAACGGTATGCGATGACTTTCGTCGTGGGAAGACCAGACGATGTGGGTCCACTGTAGCCAAGTATTGTCGCTAGTCATTTGACTATATGCTTATTGAACCAACAACGCGGTTTATCTACTTACACGACATACGTAGTCCCCTGTTGTGGCAGTTGACTTGCAGCTGTTAAAGGCATTGCCCATTGTGTAGGCGACCGTTAATTGTGGCTGCACCGGGACCGGCGTATTCGCAGCAGCAGCGTGCAGTTTTCAGCCTGCGCGTGCTTTGACACCAACACAACCGTTGAAAAATGGAAGGATAGCCATTGTTTGGCCTCATTCAACAATCAGTTCGATGCAACAGTTTCTTGCAAAGACGCCGTCCTGATTTGTCAATTCCATGGCCCAACTGTGTGAGTCGGTGGTTTGATAGCTGCATGGCACCCCTGAGTTAACCGACTTGATCGTAAAAGGAGAGGTTGGTGTATGAAATATCTTTGAATAGTTGCCTTTTGGCAGCATGCGATTCCGTCGCGGAATAAGACTGTGCGACATGATGCGACCTTAGCGCACAGCTTCCATTCGATTGCGTTGGACCGCTGAATCGTCAAAAGTGGATTTGAAACAATGTGTAACCCTAGCGGTACCCTTTGAAACGCAACGCCAGCCATGGAAGGACCGGCATCGCGGTGGCCCTACATCTTCCCCTCTTCATTATTGACTCTGTCTCCCTTGTTCATCCGCCTGGCTGATTGCTGCTTGTGCTAAGCAACTGATCTATTGGTAATTTTTACGTGACGTTGCCCATGCTAGCAGCTTAGCCATTTGTTAGCATATCATCTCATTAGAGAGAAGTTGGAATGCACATCTACGTGTGTACACGACTCTGATTTTAAGTAGCTGCGAAGCGGCCGCATTGGCCAGCATCATAAAAAAGTGATACCATAAATTTGGTTGACTTAGCACAAATTAGGGACAGGTGCAGTGTCAGAAAGGAGTTAGGTCCCTTCTGTTCCATGATGCGAAGGAAAAGAGTGATTGTCTAAGTGCGTGTAAAACCAAGCACACTTTTTGGACAAAGTAAGCCCTGTGAGTAAATTTGCATTTGATAGGTTTATAGGGGAGGGAACAACAATATTGTACGCCGCTAAGGCGGTCGTTCCCATATCGACTATCCGAGTCAGCAATTTCGCATTTACTGCGGATTTCATTTTGTGCTGCCATCTAGACCGGTTGAGCGTGAGCTGCTCCTCCAATTTGCTCGCAAGTTGACTTCGCAAGACACCGTTGTTGGCGGATGGTGCTGATGCGATTGCGCTTGCTGCTTGCTTAGAGTCTCGCTGGATGATCTAGCCACTGATGAGAGACCAGCCACAGATACCGACGTTGGATCTGCGTGTCGTGTGGGTGGATGTGTGTACAGGATTAAGTGAGAGGGAACCACAATAGGGTTCGCACTAAATGGTGCTTCATCCCATAACTTCGTCTCCACTGAAGGGAGCTAAGAAGGAACAGAAGAAGCAGCTTAATTTTACGCACTCCAGTGGCGTAAAACACACCTTCAGCATTTATGGCGTGGATTGAAACAGCTGTGTGTGTATCGTTAAGGCACTGCTGCCAAGGACGGTTTTTAATCGGCAGTGCAATGCTGCTTGCATGTTTACAGTGTTATGCAGTTTTGGGATCCTTTTGTCAGCAGACTAGGCGGATTTCACTCCAATGGCTGCATTTTGGCGTCATGAGCGATGGCATTAGATGTGCCAATGAGTGGATTTTGGATTACTAGTCAGGAGAGCACAGAAAGTAAAGGTCCGCGAAGCGTGGATGTAGGCTCCGACGTTCAGTCTTAACTGTGACACACCCAAAGAACTTGTCTGCTCCCTATAGAATGCAAAAGCCAGTTAAATCTTACGTGGAGCTTGCCAATCTCTGCTGAGGCCTTATCTCCCATTTGGCGTGCTTTGCAGAGCACGTCAAACGCCTGGATCCGCCAAAAATCGCGTTGCTGCACCACTTGCGTCAATTATTAACGAAACACTCAAAGTAAACATAGTCGCAAGAGAATAGGCAGTTGAAAGCTAGGAGTGCAAAATATCGTGGCTGCATGATGGAAACCGCTAGCCTGGCACCTTGCACAGCCCTTGATTGGTGCCCTGCGATTGTCTCCAAAGAGAGATGCACCCTCACTTCTCACTCGTCGCCAACTGCTAAGACCTTGCGGCCCAACATTTGTCCCTTGGATGGCTGACATCAACAGAATGAAGCGGAAGTCCCGTAACGTTGGGTAGCGTAAAATATTGATTAAATTTTTAGATGCCGCATGCTTGATTTATGCAGGGCTCAACGACCAGCCTCTCTTCCGCACTATGGGCGACAAGACAAAAGTTGGAATGCCGGTGTGCAGAATTGCGCACTGAAGCCTAAACCACATCATGTGTGGGACATGACTGCTAAAACAACGTGAATTGGAGGGACTTGGGCAGACGGTGAACTTGAGAGGCAAGGGTAGACAAGTATAAATGATGCGTCTCAACAAGATGCTAGCGTTAGGCAAAGGAGTTATTTCGAATGGTGCAAGGCTATCGCTTGAGTGCTTCTCTGCACTAGCTACGCGTTCCTCCGTCCCGAGCCACTTAATGCTTTGGCATTGCATGCAGAAGATATTCTGTCTGCCTTCGATTCACCATAGCTCCTAGGTGCAGAAATCATTTTTGATACTTATGGTCGGGGAAGAAGAAGAAGAGCTTGTCATGATACACCAGAGCTGTGACGAAGGCGTATGTTATGGTGGTGTGGGTTGCTGTGCAAAATGTTCAGAACACATGGTCAAATTCTTCGCTCATGGAATGGAAAGGACGAGTGGTATTAAGAATTGGGCTGCATGTGGCGAGACACAGGGCTGCTCAGCCTCTCCATAATCGGGTATGCGACGTCACTTGAGCCAGCGGTGCGCCAGCCCTCTGAACTTGGTGGTGTTTTGCTTGCAGTGTTGATTAAAGGGGACCGCAAGAATGCATGCTGGCTTTGGGGCAGATACCTCTGCCTGAGGGCACCTGGTGCGGTGACACGTCTGCGTGGATAGCGTTGTTTCGCTCTCTCTCTCTCTCTCTCCCTCCCACCTTTGTCTTTTCACCCTTGACTCGTTTGCTGCGGCTTCGCCGCTCACTGCACCCAAGCTTGTCACGGCCCTTCCTTGTAAACCCCCTCAAGGCAATTGTTTGCCACATCACCTTCGTCAAACCCATTTGATCGAACGCTTTTTCTCACCAATACTTGCGAATCACCCTTCCAACAGCTCAAGTGGCAGCCGATTACGGCTATCGCCCTAGACCGGGCGTCTACTCGTTGGCTTCGGGACGGAGGAAGAAGAATGCGGTAGTAGCCTACACAGATTTTCCAAATTTTCGTCGGCAGTATTTGTGCATCAACTGGTCACCACTTTACCTGGGTTGGCTTTAACTTTTCCTGTACCTTACCAACTACTTGCACTGCGACTTAGCCGATCGTACCCATTTAAATACAATAGCCAAGTTGGTAAAGAGTTTTCAGCTGCAACCTCACTTTGCATCTGACTTTGATAATTCGAGTCGTGTTAACGAAGCGAAATCGATTGCAATGATTGCATGTGCCAGAGATGTGTAGGTTTCACTTATAGATGAGTGTTGGCTAGCACAAATACGCTTAATCGGGCAGAACTGCTAACATGCGCCCTATATTGGCACCATAGAGTGCAGGAAAGCAAGCCTCGTCGTAAATTTACTGAAGAAGGGCAACTTTGTTTTGGCAAATGATTCTTGCCAGCTGTCAATGCTCTCTTGATTTATAAGGCTGAAGGTGCTTCTCCCGACTGCACTGTTTTCGCGTCCGCCAAACATCATGCGCATCTCTAAAAAGTGGAGAACGTCAAGTTAATCACGCTGAATACTGGGAGCATGGAAACCATCATGCATCGTAGTTATTAAGGCAAGATCAGAAGTGGTAGCTAGGAGTCAGCCAGGTGGTCAGATAGCATTTGACCACTGCGTTGAAGACTTGATTATAAGGCGCGATTGTTTAAGCGAAATCATCCCCGTCATCAAAACATTCACTTTAGCATCCATTAAAGGTTGACAAAAATCAACCTCTCACTAATGTATTTAGTCCTTTGCCGAGTTTCGTCGCGCCACACCAGTTCCCTCAACCACGAGACGTGCTCTGGTGGCGTCTCAATGAAAGCAGCTCATTCCACCGTTTGAGCACTGATGGACGATGCGCCTACCGATCTCCACTCACAATGCCGTCCACATGCCGCAACCAGTCGCACTTAGTGATCAGACATATTTGTGGTGATTCTGCTAATTTGCCTTCGCTTGCATTCCCATCTCTCTGGATGTCCAAGCGCAGCTTTACCGCAACGTTGGGTGCAATTTGCATGACACTGCTCAAAAGCATTTACAAGATGCAAGATCTTTGAGTGTCCATCTAAGTGCCTACCTCGTGTCCTGTTTACCACGGTCTACTTAATAGGAAATCAGCTGAGGACCAGATGGTGTGGAGAGAAGAATCACTGCCACAAATGCTGCCTCATAATGGATGAAATGCACCAGGTTGTTGTTTTCGAGCTCTTAACGCCTCAACGCATGCATGAACACGCGTTCGATGATAACAAGGAGAAGTAGGAGCGCAGTAAATGAACTCGAATTCTTGGTTTATTGCGAAAGCGTAGTGTTCGAGAACGTGCACGACATGGTGGATAAGAGGACACACACAAATTTATCGCATTCCACTTAGGACAATCGAAACCACTTCTCTATGGCAGCGGCTAACTTTACAACATGATAGGTTTGAGTGATGATCTGCTTATTTACAAAGCCATCAGGTTGATAGTCGAATGAATGAACACGCGTACGAGCTTTCCGGGTACAGGCATCGATTTCTGCTTTCACAGTGAAGTGAGACGTAGTGCGGCTGCACCACGAAATGTCGAATGCAACGATTGCAATAAAATGGGGTTGGTAGTTGGAGTTGAGGTAATGCGGGCAATAAAGACGTTGAAGGCAGATGTTCAGCTGCCAATCGCGGCAAGCAGCGTAGTCGAAGTGGTGCAGCCACACTTTGCCACTTTCGAAGCCGGAAATTGAATGGAAAATGCCACATTATGTGTGGGTGGACACTGAGTTCGGACAACTGGATTTACAAGTGCGTGCAAGTGTTAGACCTGTGAAGACGTAGTCGGCCAATAATGCACATGATTGCTATGGTATTTGGTGGATGAAATTCTCTAAAGCTGATGTTTGGCGTGCGAGTTGGGTGGCATCTTTTGTGGGTGAGTTACTGGCGTAACTACAGCAAGCTCATTGCTTCCGACCACAATTCATAATGGTAGATATTTTATTGCATTTCGGCATGCTCAATGTGTCAGTTTTGGGGAGATTAATGCAGCCGTAGATGGCACGATGCAAGTTGCTGTTTGGCTACTTCAAGAAGGTGGCACGTCATTTGGACTTCATATTGGTCTTTTCCTTAGAAGTGCATTTACAGAAACAGTGGCAGTGCACAGACCCTCGTGCCCTGGAGCACCTTCATGAGTGCTATCCCAATGAGCTCCCCTTAGAATGTCATCGAATGCTGTCTTTCATCAGAGCACTGCTTTCAACTGATGGCGGTCCAAGGCTCCTTGATGAGCAATGAGTATCCGAGCTCCCAAATTATGAAATACCACTTGGTATCGCCTGTTCACTCTTGTCGCACCTCGAAGAGAATCACTGAATGAGAAGTGACCGAAGTAATGCTGAACGCAGCGAAGGCGTATTTACTTGAAAGGAGCAGCAGACGTGTTAACAAGTGCTCGGTGGGGGAATTTTGGCTAGGAGGATTGAAGACGGACCTCGAGGCCTGGCGAAGGGAATCGAAGACTTCATGCTGTCCCTCGTTTCGTCAGTGCTCCCTCGATGGGCATCCCTAGCCCATAATATTCAGGTATGGGTTCCGCCGAGCCTTAAGCGCTTACAAGGTCTCCCCCATAGACATGTGCTAATGAGGAGACCATCATGGATGCTGCTCTCGAAGGCCCTGTTTGCAAGTTCCTTAAACCATAGCTACCATCTGCCTGACAAATCAGAAGTGCTTAGAGCCAATGACATGGCATAGCAAAGGAGCGTGCATTTGCACGCGAGGAATTCGCCCCCAAAGATCAGTTGCCGATGTAGCGTCTATGTGTCAACAATGTGGACAAGAAGTAGGCCATTCGACTTCACGCTTCTAATAGAATCACCAAGTGGCATGCGTCATTATCATTTGGTTGGTAACGCCAGAGGTTCACTTCTTGAAGCTGTCATTTGACAAGGGGCAACTAAAGCGAAATCACATCTCGCTTCTATCACAAAATGGCGCATAATCTTTTAGCTTTGCTGTTTGTTTGGTTCACAGTCCAACCGCTGCCTCACACGAATGAATCTCGTAGAATCCCACAAGTTCTCTGCATTAACTGGCTGCACATGCATCTGGATGAAGTTAGCAATACTAGCATTAGTTAATGTCTCACCGAGTACGCTGCGCACCCTTTATGCCGGGTACGTAGGCCCGGAGGAAACAAGCAAATTGACTCGACCACTGTGCCCATGTTCACCTTGTAATTATGTGCCGCTTTCTCAGCCAACCTTTGTGGAATTGCCTAATTTAGCAGATTAAACATCTAAACAAATGTCATTGCTGATCGCAGCGGAAATATCAAGACATAGTCAACGTTTGCTGGTCGATGTGGGGAAGTAAACCACTGCCAGATTGTATGGTGGATGCTTCGAAGTGCCGTGTGTGATCGCGTGTCCCTGGCACCTTAAACAATTAGGTCACCCCAAAAAGGCAAAGTCCATTGATTTTGCCTCACAGTTGTCAACAAGGTAGGCCAGGTCACATTGGCCCCAAATTATTACTCACCACCTCAAGAAGGTTTTCTATTTCAGAAGACGAAGATCTCACTGTCCAAATTCGTTTGCCTGAGGTCATGAACACGCCTTGGTGGCTGTTGCTAAAGCATGGCTTATTAGCCTAATGGTTTCCGTCTGGACTGCACTCACATCCACGTTACTTGTTGCTCCACATTGCCTTGCCTGTGGGGAGTGGGAGGAGTAATCGAATTGCCCTTTTATAAAAACTGTCGATTCAATAAATTGACACCATTTCCCCCTTTTATTACTTTCGAATCTACCTTTGGCATTTAACACTGCGACAGCAGTTGCATGTTGGGTGTGACGTTGCAGAAGAGCAAAACATTTTGGTGCTGGTAGAATGAACGGTTTTTGTCGAGAAGAGCTTTGCTACGTGGATAAATTCGGAGTGGAATGACTACAACCCAGTCTGTAAATCTGCTCGGTATGGGTGAAATCATGAGACAGGTAAATGGGTGTAGGTTGCATGTAGTTTTACCGTTTTAAAGTGACCAAACCTACTCAAAGCCTCTGTTGAATCCAGACTGCCAGATTCGTTACTCTTAGTCACTAAAATGCAGTTATGTTCGATGTTCATGCTATCAAAATGCCACGGATATAATTGCCCTTAACCTTGAGGCTGATCAGTACATGGAAGCAAGTGTTGACAAGTTCCGATTTGCATGCACAAAACCATCAAAAGAATACGAATGAGGCGGAGGCATTACTTAAGCTACCTGATGATGAGCCTAGGACATTGAAGATTTCTCCTCAATGTGGCAAAAGCACTGTCAAACTCCTTTTTCGTCTGCTACCCCCATTTCTCAGATGCCATGCTTGAATCACGGGTAAGACTTCCTGCACTCAATGCGCTCAGTCTATGATTCTATGATCACTTTCGGCCTTTACAGCTTGCACGAATAACGTGCTTCAATCCTCAAATTGCTCAGCTGCTAACCCGATTCCGTTATCGAACCAGAATGGGAATGCCTTCAGAGGTGTTAGAGGGAATGAAACTCCACATTGACTAATGATCCCCACACCACCGATCTGACCTCGGGCTTAGCTGCTTAGCCAGCATCGGTAAGTTAATTTTCGGCCCCATTATCCTGCTTGCGCTTTGTACAGCTGTACAATGAGAACGCGACGCACACTACTTTTAAGCTTTAAACCATTCGCTGTAGGACTATTTACCAAGCAATAAATGCTCGCCGCTTACTGTCTGCTGCCGCGAAGACAGACCACTTTGTGGGAAAAGCCAAAAGATTGCACTTTGTCTTCATCTATACGTACTTACCCGTTTTCCTATGTTTCTTCTCGGTTTTATAAGCCTACTCATGATAGCAGTGCATGAGGCATATCTTTCGCAAAATCTGAATGAAGCACACCAAAGTACATCTCTTTTAAATGACTTTCTTTCTTTTAAATGTCTTTTCCAATGGCAGAACACGTTCATCGGAGCTCTCTTACTGACCACCTGCAGCTCATCTTCACCCTGACTTTCGGTGCTGATGACTATTATGCAACTGACGGTGGGTGAATTGATGGTAACCACTGCTCTTGCACAAAACCGATATTTGTCTGCATGGGTTGGATGGCTGTGGATCACGACAGGATAAATAAGCGTTAAGGGATCATAGATATTGCTGGCATTAAGTCCAACATCATCGCAAGACCTCTGTGTGACTTCAGAAACCTATTGCTGTTGGCCTGCTTTGCTCAAATGATGATTGCACAATTTAACAACTAGTGATTTCTGTATCGTCAAGCGCTAGGTAACACCACCTTATGAAGTGAGCCTCATTGGCATATTCCGTTTTTGTAGGCGCCAATGTTTGCTTTTAAAAGAGACGTTCATCCATCGAGCGTGTGATCAAGACCAAGAGTAGTTGAGAACAGCTACTCGGGAACAACCGAGGTAGCTGCTGGCTGTTTTGTTGATGAGTTAACAATAAATCGTAGGCAAAGTGCAGTGAAACGGAAATAGTTGCTGGGAGGAAAAGGGCTGCACTACACTTAGATAGGACAATTTGGTGAACAACTAAAGCTCTTAATTGTGAAGATGATTAGAACTGCAAGGTAGCATAGTTTGCTCACTGCATAGTTTGTCGCGCGTATTCAATGCCGGGGCAAGAGCCCGAAAGCGGAACTGTGGGTCAGGTAACGTTGATAGTTTGCATGGAGTGCTAAAGTTGAGTTAATGCGGCAGCTCATTTTCTACACATTTCACTGGTCCTTTTAGTTAGCTGACTTATTATTCTGTGATGAGAATTGTGGATGGGTTATCTGCTGCTCACAGCATCTTGACAGCAGGTAATTTATTCAAACCGAAGCTGTTATCACAAAGGAAGGACATTCATGTCAGTTATGCATACCAATCCAGTTTTTCACATGCTGGCCTCTATCTCCCCTTGGATTTTAGGTCATCGTAGCTCTTGAATGGTTGCTAGTCAGAAAGTGGAAGTGAGAAAAACAGCACTTGGGTGGCTGTAAATCGGGGGAATACCGAGAACACTTCCCCTTCAGTGCTGAAGCAATCCAGCGAAGAAGCCAGACCCCTGAGGCGAGTTCGAAGTACTTTGTGCTACCGCAGTTGTGTTGAGGTGGTCACTCGTTGTAAGGAAGCGCTTACCACACCCATTGGATTTGCTTGCCATTCAGTTAGGGTTCATAGCACAGGATGAAAACGAAAGACTTATATTAATTCAACCTTCCAAGAGATACGTGCCCACCAACGCTATGTGTTATTCCTATAGGTTGTGTCAAATTGGTGCGGTCAGTTTTATTGTGAGTTTCCCGCCTGCTGGTGAATTCGGTGCGCCCATTCAAAAATTTGGACATAAAGTGGGACTAAGGCTGACATGGAATGCCTCCACGACTAATGCTTAGTGTAAATTAAAGTGCACTGATTTGAAGAGGTGTTTTTCTTGGGAGGACAATGTAGTTAATAGGCAAGTTTTTCTGATGGGCTGCATTTATCACCTACGGATGGATGGTGAGACGATGCTTACACGTCACACTTAAGTAAAGCGCATTACGAGATGAACTAACACCTCCAAGCGCTGTCCCATACGAGAGGGCACAAATCGGGGTCGTATGTGCACCATGGCATTGCCTTGTGGTTGCAATAAACTTAACTCTTGCTCAACCATGCTAATGGACTCAGGTAGAGTCACCATTGCCCGCATCATGAGCGATGTGATGCCAATTTCGCTCTGCTTCGCAGATAACTCGGTCATCATCACCGTGTTATCAAGATGGGTAACTATATGCATTCCGTTGCAATTAAAATGCTGGCAGGCACGAAATTAAGATGCACATGACATCGGTGCAACAGCCAATTTCGCCCCTTCAACTTAAACATCTGCCGCTCCTCATTTGTCGATGGCAGCTCAACCAAGCCTCAAAAATGCCTACGTTATACGAATTTGCCTCATTAGATTTTATTCTGGATACTTTTGAGATTGCTGTGATCAGATTTTAGCAAGCCAATTTGTGACTGCTACTTGTAATAAAAGAAGGCGCAATAATTACATTAAGCTAACCTCATTAACTTGAAAATGTTCGAGCCAAATCATTTCATTCGCATCATAGTAGACATGTGACTCGAGAAGAGCAAAAACAATGCAGCAAGCATGGTACTGCTTGTGCCTACTTCAGTTTAGCTGCAGGGAATCCATGATGATAATCAGGAAAGCGAGATGCTGTACGGCTTTACTGCCAACTCAAACTCAGTTGCTTACAAGTGCCTGCAAATTGCATCTCAGCGCACACAATAGATCCCGTCCCTGTGATAGGCAATGCGACACCCATCAACTCTAATAGGCCACGCTGGCCACTTCATTAATTCGAAGGATCAGGATGGAGTCACACTCATTGTCGCGTTTCCGCAAACACCCCATATAGAAATCCGCTTTACTCCGCTTGTCCCAATTTGCATCTTCCATCGGGTAACTTCAAACTCGTTTTTTTTGTGTGACTGATTTTTAGAAGGACTGAAAGTTGAACTACATAAAGGATTTGATCATGCAAGTCCAGCGGCCCACTTCGCTCTTGTTCACCGCTAGCAGTGACGGGTGATCCATCGTAGCAAAGAAATTTCAGTTATTTATAGTGCAGCATTCTCTCAGCTAGTCAATGATTCCAAAGGAGCAAATTAAACTGATCACTTTTTGCTGGAACTCTTTCAAAGGTAGGTGTGGCGGTTGGCTGGCTGACAACTGCATCGCTGAGGGCATGGCAAATGCGCTGACTAGTTAAATTAGGTGTACACGATTGCAGACTCTTATCACTCTGCTCTTTCTCCTATGCCTGCCCCTGCCTTTTCTCATTCTGTCACTATACCGGCAGCTTGGTAACACTATCACATTTTTCATCGGCCATGTGTACTGCGGGTACTTATGAAAGGCTTTTTAAACAAACAGCACATTTTGCTCCTTCAAAAAGCGGCAAATTGTGCAGAAGTTCTGGTCGGTGTGTGAACCGCCATTCCTTGGCCAATCATAGGCAACGCAGAGCTTAACCACATCATAACTGTCAGCTTGTGTTGCAATAAGACGCTGCCAGAATGCACTTGAGGAAGTAAGCTGCCAAGTCTCCAACAAGAGCTATCTTAATCAAAATAGAATTAATAATGTACATCTCTAGAACGGTAGGCTCTCAGCTTCTCCTGCCAAAATGGACAACTCGTGCATCCCTCACATCGTTCGTTCATAATTTAAAGACAAAAACTGCCACATCTCCATTCTGAGCAGTTCTGAAACAATATGAAGAAAAGCGACATAATCCCTGTACCCTTGGAATTCTTGATTCCGCTGCCTAAACATGCTTATTACGCTTCTGATGCATCTGACTTGTAAATTTGTGAAATGAGAAATTTGCGAGCAACCACGAATGGGATCCCGTTTCTAAGTCGCAATGCTAATTGTTTCTGAATGGACATTAAGGGATCTTGTGCCATTGAAATTTCCCTTACTAAGGACACTGAAATCTCCGGTGGTTGGAGCAAGAACTGGTGGAAAAATTTCAATGTGCACATAAAGGCCTTGTCAGTCCATTACCGGTCACATGTTTACGAACTTGAGGCCACACAAAACTCGCGACAATGTCCATTGAGCATGGAGCTTAGCGATCGTTCAAATGGGAGATTTTTGCGCTGATTACAAAAACTGCTTTGCTACAAAGGCTTTGATTAGCATTTGTGCACAGCTAAGAGTAAAACGAAACGCGCTATCCTTTTAGGTAGGAAACGACGCCAACCCGTTTCCTGATTGTGCGTAATGAGGGTCACGGCGCAATGTGTTAGTACTGAGCGCAAAAGACACTTTACAACGAATAGCGATTGCGCTGAGTGGCATAAATACTGCAATAGTTCGAATTCTCCAAGGCAGGTCTCTTGATTAAAAAGGAAGCTAGGAAGAATAGATTAGCGTTGTTTGAAGGATGGGTATTCAGTCATTTAGTAGGCAGTTGCAAGTGGTTTCCAGAAGTAGAGTAATCTTCGCTGCGCGTTCAAAGCACAAGCATAAGCACAGCCATTGTCGTGTTTGCTGCTTACCACCACCGCTGCTACCATCCCCACGGCTGCGCACAAGACGACCAACATTGCGGCCTCTGCACCGACCACAGTGCCCACTTCTGCCCACTGTGCTAACCCTTCACAATCTCACTCCACGGTGCGCACTTCCACGGATACGAGCATGGCCAACTTCCCCACTCCATTTGCCTACCTCCTTCTGCTCTCTTTGAAACTTACTTCTGTGCTCTGGTGTGCCTTTATGTACTGACCGCTTCGTCACCACTTCTTCCACGTGATACCCGTGTTTAGTGTACTACTAGCCAGCCTTTGGCTATGCACTCGCGAACGCATCTCTCTAATGCAACGTTTTGAGCGACGTCGTGCCGTGGCTAACTTGGTCTTGCACTTCCCATTTAGGCATCAGGGGGTGGTGGATAGTTACCGCCTTCGCCAATGCACTGATCGTAAAGTTTAGGTTGTCATCCGATCATGCTTAAGCAATACAGCTGTTTACTTCATTTTTTGGAAAGATTGCGCTTAGAAGAACTATCCCATTAACATCAATCACTTTTTTTATCCGTGGTTATTTTGTCGCATTACCAACTGCACTCAGATTTGACTTCGTAACGCCGCTAAGCAACGACTTGATGACCAACGTGATGAGTGCCCTTTACTCACAATGGTTTGCTTTTTTAATTTTTCTTACTGGACGCATTCATGACCTCTTGGATGTGCTTGCGAATCGTTCGATTCTTTTTGCTAGTTATAAGATCTGCAGCACAAGACGTGCATTTGGGTCACACTAAAATACAATGTAGTCTTTGTTAAAAGGTAATCTCCTCAATGAACACGAAGATTTACTTGTCCGATGATTAACGGCAATTAATATGTCGTCTTCTGCTGCACTGCAGAGCGTTCGACAATGCTGTCGCAGGTGACCAAGTTGCAAATATAAGTACAGACTGCGCGTTCTGCAAATGAAGTTGCAGATACTTACTGAGCCACGGCAAACCTTCGTAGACTGACAAGTAAAACACCTTGGATTTTCTGCAAATGACTTTCATTGTTCCCTTGTGAAAATATTAATTGTTTGCACAAATAGTGTGGTGAGAGTAACTTCGCCAGCATAGTTTAAATACTGATGGAAAGTTGACATTTACACGCACAGCCATAAGAGTCCATGGCCACCGTAGGGCTATTCTTGCTGCATCCAGCTGACTGTCCTTGCATGTGTTAACACTCATTTCTAAGCGCATCCAAGAGGCCGCACATTTGACTGGTGTGCGGGCCTTCACAGAAGACTGACCCATCGTTGTCATCTGATCCAGCCACTAAGCTCACATCACTTTGCCTCTAGAAGCCCTCTAGCTACCAACGCGGTTGACTGACAAGGTGGGACCTCAAGTGGTAAACAAGATGGCCGTCGACGTACTTTTTACTCAGGGGTATTTATAGCGGACCTCTATAGGGCTAACTGTGTGCACTAGAATTAGGCCTACGCATTAGCTGCAAAAATTGATGCGAAAGAATGAGTTGCGTTAGCTATAACTTTTGCGCGTTTGCATATGAATCAAATTCAGGCAGACAAAGAGCGATAGTTTAATTCGCTGACGTTAGTTAAGCGGCACAGCCTGTAGGCGGGACGCACGCGCGTTAATTAGACCGACCGTCTGGTAAGACGCATTTGCACTTTTCCATCAGTCTTGGATCGCTTTTCCGCTGACCGAAATTCAACATCCGTTTCAAATATTTTTAGGCTCTTCTTTTGCATAACGGATGTGCAACACTGCCAAAGGGAAGAATTTTGCTTAGTGCGTCCTATTATTGGATTCACATTTTTAAATGCACATGTCAGGAATTATTATAAGTGAAATGTCTGGTATTTTATTGAGTGGGAAAAGCGATGTGACAATTGAGGAGCAGATTTGGAGCAGGGAACCAAAATGATTTGGGCTCACATTCGCTTTAGATGCGCAGGAATTGCTCCCAGGTGCTGATCACGTTTACTAAAGGTAACGTTCGCCACAAGACTTTCCCCATATTTCGCTATATTGCGTGGAGGGCGATTGTGCTTCTTTGGTAGCTTCGCAGCTTAGTAGTGACCCATCACAAAATTGGTCGGCTTATTTGAATTAGAATGTTATTATTTGTAATTATTTACGCTCACTTCTTTTATGTTGCTACTCATTCATTTTTCCAGAGTGATGGGAAGACAAATTGGTAGGCCGAAAACAAGAAGTGTATGGCACAAAGTCGCTCGGATAGGGGCCTCGAATCGACTTGGGGCTTGGAAAAGAAGTGGTATGAAGCACTCGTGCACCTCAGCCAATTGTGAATTAACACTGAGCACCGAATCAATCAATCAAGCCTGTCATTCACTAGACATCAATTCTGAAATGTGCTGCACTGAGGATTCGATTCACTGCACCTTTTGTGCCAGTATGCCGCCAAGTACTACTCTTGCATTAAGATCTTCACGTGCCATACATTTCCTCGATATTATTTTGAGAAGCCAAACGCTTTACATCGTGCTGCAATTTTATGCCTCATTTGCTCCTTATGGCAAGCAACTTGTCAATGGCCACATCGCCAGTGTAAGCATTTAGTGCAAGCGATTACATTAAGCCCAAAAACTGTGTCGAGTGAGTTACTTAACATCCCTTGTCCAAATCCCAATCATCATCTCTTATGTCAGTCTTTTAACAAGATGTGATGCTAAGAGAATTGTCCGTTAGGGGCTAATCTGTGAATCCCTAAGGTAATGTGTGGATTAATTCGTGGGTCCTATCAACCAGATACTTGCATGTTCAATACGGCGAGAATGTAGCAGCAAGTGCGGATTGTATCAGATATTGAGCGTCAGTCCAAATAGTTCGACCTATTCTAGTTGTCCGCTTGCCAGCATCCTGCTATAGAATTGAGGTGAACTAGCCGCAATGACGCGTCTGGGCAATGCAACGATGCGTAATTGCGGGATATTGAACATCAAATTCCTTTACTTCCACTCTTCGCCTTCCATGGCCAACTAATGGATGTGAGCGACAATGCTTACCACCCTTCAACTAGCGCCTAATTTTACATTACCATTACCAGGAGCTTGCCATCAAACGAGTACTCACGTCTTTTTCTAGCTTTTTACTTCAGTGCTTCTGTTCGAATGCATCAAAAAGCTGTTAGAAACCAGCGGCATGAGGTTTTGGACCTAAATAGCATGCAAGTAGCACGAGTAATGTTAGGTGGGTGGACCTCTTATCTTTTTGGCATTTCTGAGTTCCTCTCTACGTACCGCCTGGCCCAAAACACTTGCATTGAAATGAGTGGGCGTCCATAAGTATCATCACATTTTATTAGGCTAATAAAGAAATAGCAATTATTTGACTTTTAAATGCTCATTAAAAACTCCTGCTTGCACTTTCTACTCCATCCTCTTAGATCCCAAACAAAGTGCACAACCATGAGACAACCTTAAGGCGAATCGCTAAAGTTCTGCCTGTTATAACTCTGTCAATGAGTCACTGCAATTCATCCATGGACTGGTTTTGCCGAGTAATTCGTCATTCGCCTAGCTTCTCGCGTAAGAGAGGTACGCAACAAGGGAAAAACGTTATTATTTTTATCTATTTTGTCGCAGATTCATTGAGCAAAATTACAAAATTTGAGACATTTGGCTTCTTTTATTTTAAATTTAGCTTCAGATGATCATTGCTGACATGTGCCAGAGTTTTGTGTGCGACCATGGCAACCCAGCAAGATACTTGGCCTTGCCTGCTCAAAATATCACCTGGTGTGATTGAATGTATTCAAAATGAAGTCAGAATCCATTGCGATAGGCTGAATTTTCCCCATTAAGATAATCCATTCACTCTAACATCAAATTTAGGTAGACGCATTGTCTCATGCATCGGCAAGAATGTCACATTATGCATTGACCACTCCGCTGCTCAATTCAATTTCTGTTCGTCAAGTTTGTCCGAAAGATTAATGTAACCGCTGCTTAACTGCAATAGCCAACGATGAAAAGGTCGTCATGGTAAAATGTACTTTTTCGTGGAACATCAACCCTAGCACCATTCATGCAAATTAGAGACAAGGGCGGTGGAGAATAAAGTATGAAACGTTGACTAGTTCTTCCAACACAGTATTCAGGACATCCACACTAGCCTCAGCGTAAAGGCATCCTCAGTCATCTACCACCACTGCTGCGACCATCCCCACGGTTGTGCGCATTGTGGTCCCACAACAGGCGGCCACGCATGGGGCGCGCCCCAGTGCGGCTTCTGCACTGGCCACCACGTCAGCTTCTCCTCCCATTGTGGGCTCTTCACAATCCCTGTCCACGGTGCCCCCTTCCATGGGTACGGGCACGGCCAACTTTCACACTCCATTGTTTTGGCTATCGCTTTGCTTGCTTTAGGCTGACTCGTGTGTTATTGTGCCTCCTTATATACTCCTCCTAGTGCGCATTTTTACTTCTGTGGTCGATTTTTCTAATCTGAAGGTGCTGTGTGTTGGTTTAATACAAAATGCGGGCCTAACTTTTCTCTCGTAGGTACGTCTGAACTTGTGCGCACTTTGGAGCGTTCGCCTTAACTGCCGGTTGCATTTGGCAATGCAACCAAAGCGGCGTGAGACACGCTTTTATGTTGTTGGTTAGCGTTGGGAGAACTTTCCTTACATTTAAAGGCGATTGGGGACAAGACGGTGAAAAGGTGCTTCTGGTCCATTCGTGCGTGGTGCAATGTACTGCACAGCAGAATGGAACGGATATCAACAGCTTCTGTGATTTGAAGAATTATCTCAAAGGATGAACTCTTTGACAGGCAAATTCATGGTCATTTTTAACCAATGTCCACAGAAATTGTGAGACGATTTTCATCAAGCACACCACATTGTGTGACCTGGCACACAGTGCCAGTTTATGTGTTCAACTGAAGCGATGAGGTGGAATTAAAATCCACGCTTGACGCTTCTTCGCATCAATGCTAACTCTTTAGATTCCATTTGTAAATATGCGATGGCCGTGCATTGCAATGGAGTAAAAGCTCAATTTAGATTTTCGTAAGGACTTTAACAGAACTTATTTATCGGTAGTAACGCATGTTCTAGGTACGTGTGTGTTTCAGACAGGCAACTGAGCTGCTTAAAGTAACGTCATTTGCCCCCACCACTGCAAGGAAAAGCCAAGGGAATGCTGACCGGTTAGAAAGGATGTCGTATTAGGATATGCAATTGAGATTTGGGGAATTTGTGTGGACTCGTTCTCTTGGCACTTTATGACCCATTCGCTGAACAGCTCAGTGTTTTATTGATGGCGGAAATCGACCTTACCGGTCTAATTATGATCCGGTCATGTAGATGTAATGTTGTAGAAAATTGTTTTTAAGACCTCTGCACGTGTTTGCTGTGCATGTTTGCTGAGCTCAGTTGCTGATCAATTAGACCTGCGCACCCAACCCCAACCCTAATCTGCCACCATTGGATGCCAATTTGCTCTCAGAATTCACGAATGCCGGTCCTATGTGGACGTTCGACTATACACAGGTTCTAGTTGTTGCTTGCTGACCATGGCATTACACATAGATGTCAAAAAACAGTGCTGATTCGGAACGCCTCTGAATAGCGACCAAACGTAATCATCTTTTTGCGAGGGGTGCCGATGGACATCGAGTGTTCACCTCAACGCACCAACCTCAGTGCGTCAAGCAAATTGCTCTAAATCAAATTACTTTCAAACAGTCATCAGTAACGTATGCATCAGATGCCTTGATTTTCCGAGGAGCACTTAGGTTGCTGCCTTCTCTCTGGTAGTAGAGCAAATTGGCTGACGTTAAAGCGTAATTTTGAGATATCATTGATGTTGAAGTTTCATTGACTGTTTGTGTGTGCACTTAACTGCGACAACACTTCAGCCCTTGTAGTTTCGACAGTTTATTTGGTGTGATGGATGCATGCCAATGCCATTCGCGGAAAGCGTAACTGATTGCAGCATGTTTTTTCCAATGAGCATGAGTGTTAGCAACCTGAACTTCTAACTTACTAGTGCATCTCCTAATCTCATATCCGCTTCGTGCATGCCTCTGTCACAATCAGTCGTGACAATGCTAATGTCCCTTGTTGCAGTACCCCACGCTGTCACAGTTGGCTGCATCATTGGAAAATGATGGCTCGGATTGTCGGTTATTCGGTACTTACTGCTTGCAGAGGTGCAAAGCTGCATGTAGGGCCTGTCGTCAGCTAGAAAAAAGCGTAGCAACCATTTTTAGTTCACTGTAACTGGTATTAGGAATGCTGTTAAAGGCGTCAGTATCGCCAGCTGATTTCACCAGTGCGCACACGAGTTCCTGAGTGTAGGTACTTGTCACTCATGCAGCATTTACTTTGCTAATCAAGCGTTTAAACTAATCCATCATCTGTTTGTCAATTTGTTCCCGCTACATCCGCCATGGAAGTGACAACGTTTAACATCACTGGTCTGCAGGTTAGCATTAGCCATATCAATTCTCTCACATCTATTTTTGCAGAAGATATCTGACCACCCAAAGAGAATGCAATTGTTCTGTTAGGCTATTGAATGGCAATGAGAAGTTCACCCATTGTCTCAATTGTTTGACATTTCGATAAATATTCATCGACGTCCTTTCCAACAAAGTTAATGGCTAGTCATGCTGCAATGTCGTCACTGCTCGTGACGGAGGCTAGCGAGATTACGTTGCCATGGAGTGAACGATAATTATAATGTTCTCAACAAATCATGCCTGGGAATGAGGCAAACATGGGCAGAGATCTCAAAACAAAATTTTCTGCAGCACTTAAAACTGCATAACCAGATGCTCGGTAAACCCGTCGGGAGGATTTCCGCCATCGGTAAAAACGCCAATTCTTACAACATGGTGCCTCTGCCTGCTAATCTCTATTGCCTTCATTTTGTCCTTGCAGTGCTGAGGACAAATTACGAAACAGATACGTGCCTCGCACATGCGTTGTTACTTGCAAATAAGTGCTTTGCACGCTTCCGATGCCATTACACTGCCCTCTCCTCTCTCAGTTACAAATGTAATCTACAGTGTTGGCATTGATACGGAAAATTCGCCTTAACTGCCGGTTGCATCCGGTAATGCCGTCCAACGTGTATATCAAAGCGGCGTAGGGCACGCATTTAGGTTGTTAATTAATGTTTGCTAAATTTTCTTATACTTAAAGGCGAATAGGTAATGAGGTAGTCAAGAGTCAACGACCCATATGCTCGTGCTGCATTTTGCTGCACAGCCGTATAGCTCGCTTGTTTACAACTTCTGTAACTTGGAGAAGGCGGCGTCACAATGAACCCTCTGAAAGGTATATTCAGGATAATTTTGTAACCGTTCATAGAGACAAGATAGCATTGCCAGTCTTTGTTGTGCAGCGTGTCAGACAAATTGGGGCGAAGGCACATAAAAGGAGTCCAAATGGTAGAAAGGAGTAGAGGATTGACAAAGTGATGCAGGCACCAAATCCCTTTTGTGGGGACGGATACCTTAAGCCGGATGTGAACATTGGTAAACATTGCATAGACCTCAGTTGGACAGTCAAACGCGATTGTGAAAGAGTAGCAGGCTACCCCACAAAAACAGCTTAAATAAAGCAAATGAAGAATGGTCGATAACCAATGTTCGTGTTTCGGTTTGTAAGAATATAGATAGATCATCACCTCGTAATGAATGAATATCTTGTCATTGCTATGCAGACAGTCAGGCACTCCTAAGCACATCTTTCTTTCCATTGGATGGACGTTTAGCTAAACAATAGAGGCTGCAAGATCAGTTTGATGCATCTTGTGGACCCCGCCTGCCATTCATTGTCTAGTTTCTTGTGGAAGTCATTTAACTGTTAGTGTCAGTCAATCAAAGCTCTTAAACTGCGCTAGTCTAGTAGAGCATAACCTCGTAAAACATAGGCAATGCACACTGACGGTGGCAGACCGCAAATCATTGCTCAGGCGAAGATCACAAAGGGCTGCTGTGGCGGTGGATCACTTTTTACATTTGGAAGCCTGAAGTTGGTGATGGAATTTCGTCACTCCATTAACAGCTGTTAGTAAAGTAGTTGGGTCCTTAGTGCTTTGATGTGAGGAGTAACAAGCTGGGTAGACGTTCCGTCGATCTCTTGCCCTCATAGCTCAACTCAAATGCTGGCATCTTTTAAATGCTGTTTTGTGCCTAACTAACTAACTAGCTTTATCAATTAACTACGTAGTCTTCATGTTTGCCAGTGAGCGCTGACACTGTAGATAAAGTAGAGTTAATGAAGCTCAGAGAGCATCATGCAAGAGAAAGGTTCTAGAAGGCTGTTCTCTGTTCCATAATGTCACCAACTCAAGCGACAAAAGTAAAATTAAGATTTGGCTTGCGTTACATTCGGTAGAGACGACGCTAATCCATGCGACTTCTTAGTGAGGGCCGGGTCGTTGATCTGATACGAGTGAACTCGAAGGTCACTGCAGAGCGCGTCAGTTAAGACAGCTAGCCAAGAAATACGCAAACATGGAGAATGATTTTTAAGGGATAAAGGCATTCAGTGGTGCCTGTTCAACGAGGCACTTGCGTTCAGGTAATAATCGCCATAATGTTTTGGTGGACTTCAAGATCAGTCCGAGCTAATAAAGATTCAGCTGCAATTTCGCGCGCTACACCTCTGGAATGGTGACTTTTGCCATTTCTGGCCAGTAGTCACAAACGAACATGGGTCGGACTGTTCAGTGGTGCTGGTTCGTCTTGTGGAACATTACTGGAGAATATTCTTACTGGCGCATATGACGGTAGGATGACTGTGACTGAGCGCTGACAAAAATTCTGCTCTGTGAATCGTGCCACAAATGCCAGTTATCCGTTTAATTCTTTGTAAAAGACTACCTGTTCAGTTTAATGGACTTCAATGCGGAAATAGGCTGCACTTTGGAATTTTGTGGGCGCTTGTGGGCGAATTTATTTTACTCTTTTGCCGCAACAGATAGCCCTTCCTTCCAACATACTTCTCAAACATGTGATTGGATCGTAGCTTATCTCGCAAAATCTACCGCAAGTGGAAGTCACAGTCTGTGAACCCCTCTGCCTTATTTTACATACATCAGTAATTCACGTAGATGCGTATCACGAGCGCTACACTTCCCATTGACCATTCGATGTGTCCAAGGTTTAAAGGCTTATTAAGGAGCAACAGCAGTAGCAAGTTTTATTATGGATGCATGTTAATGGGCACACTAAAATCTCCCAGTAGTCCGCTTTTACGATAGCTCAAAAAATCTGACTGGGCTTGGGGGAACTCCTACCCACCTTTAGCGGTGGCTGCCTCGCTCAAAGGCAGATGAAGATGGTTGCGTGTTGGATAGAGTAAAATGTGTTCGATTTATGGGCAAACATGATTCTTGCACCTTTTTAACGGATAAATATGCAACGGACCTGTCGTTTGCTCAATTTTAAGCCAACCCAGTGTACTAGGGTCTTAGAACGCACCACTTTCGGGGTTTCTTATGTCTCTCATTAACGCCGCATTTACGATCGAAACATGCTACCACTGATAACTTTCTTCACTCGTCTTTGTATCTTTTTCCCATTGTAATCCTTAAAAGGGTTGCTTTCTGATTTTAGTGGTGCTGAACTCACAACCACGAGGCCGGTGTCACTGCGTGACCCGTACTTTGCTAATAGACATCTAACTGTAATTTCACTCGCGCCCTCAAGAAACACCTTTCTCGTACCTTCTTTAGAAATGCATTGTTGTGTGAATTTTGGCCAGCGCTAATGGAAAATTTTGATTGGATTGTTTGTTGGTGTTCGCATCTCCTGTGGAACAATACGAGCCCAGAGAGCACCGTCTGATAAGATTTTCGTCTTCATTTTTACTGCCATTCCCTTAGCCATCACTTATCTGATACCGAGACCCTTAATACTCGAGCCATATTCCGTAATAATTTTGTCACTCCACTTTTTGCCATGAATCATTAGTGAATGAACTCCGCAGAGAATAGGAAGGTGGAAGGTGTGTAATGTGAGTAAATTTTGGCAAAGCTCTCCATGCCTTGTCATGTTTTGATTGTGGCGGCGTCAAAGTTAGCAGAGAGCATCCAACTAACAGTGAGCGCCTACTCTAAGGTATTGAGATGGCTACCGCTAAAGTTATGCCTGAGCTTATGATGGGAAAGGGGAGGAGAAAGCACGATCGTGTAAGCGGAAGAGTGGATGTCTGGCCTCCTGCTCACCTATCTATATGCAATGATTGATCGGAACAAAAACAAGGCTGTAGAGCTGACTTAATTTCAATTAAGGGTTGAGGTTATCATCCTTACCAGCGCCCATTCACACTCGAATCGAGGCGCCCGAGGGCGGATTTAGTCAGTTGGGCTTCAGTCAGTGAGCAATCTGGAAATGAGACAGGCTTTTATAGTCTTCCTAAAGCGTTATCACCTGCGGTTTTACGAATTAATCTACTGTAACCAGCTCCTGGTTAAAGCTTCGTGCAGTCATGGTCAAAGGTACCAAAGTTTAGGTTTGCTAATTCGCAGATATCTGCTCCATTTTCCCGTTGCTCAACAGCTGCAGTGCTCATTGCTTTTATCTTTATGCCAGCTAGCTGCCAGAAGGAATGAGGGGTAATGGCAGTGAGAAAGAGGAGTTTACTTTGTGGTCTTAAGTTTAGCTACACGAAAAGGGTTTCATTGCAGCACGATATATTGTTGCAACAACTGCCTTATTTGCCAAAACACATGTCTTCTGCGCTCTCATTTAATTGTAGGCTGGCCTAACGTGCACATCGCTTTGCAGCGAAAGAAAGATAGCTCTTACTCTTTGCCAAAGCATTGACAAAACCCAAACTCCTTAAAGCCAATAAGGCGCCTCAATTGAGGAAACGCATGCCAAACCTGAATCTTCGCTCACCGTCTACATCTTCACCCACCACATGCTCGCTGGCTCCTCGTCTCCCCATCCACACATGGCCCCAACCTCATTCACATAATGCGTAGAAAGACCAGTATGCACCAGTGTACACCCATTTTACTCTCCCCTCACAGTGGAGCAAGAGGTTGATTAGAGATTCGCTCCATCGTACTTAGGCTGAGGCTCTAAGAGTATTTATTAAGCGAATGGCAATAATTTTCCATCTGTTGGGCTGACAAGGTCTAGTTTCTTTTTTGCTGGGCTGAAAATCTATTGAATTGTGGAGGCGAAAGCAGGGAACTACAATGACGACCTAAGCAACCTCCTATAAACTGGCATTCAAGGGGGTAAAATACCAAGGAACGATTGAAACACCTCCAAAGAGGTATTTGTTTTGTTGTAGTTCTGCCTGCAGTTCAGCCCAGTTACCTAACCGTAACGGCTTCTTCTCAAACTTTAATGGACTTGCCTTCCTCAGCACAGATTGTATGTGTCACCAAATCAGCGATGGCTATGAGGGAAGCATCAAATGCAAATTTATTAAGCCCTTTGAAAACAACGTCGAATTCAGGGTCAAGTAAGAATCGAATATGATCGACTCCATCAGCGGGTGGCAAACATTTGTCTGCACTCCCTAAGCACATTTTGAGAGATTGCGAATGGGAAAGGAATGGACAAATGCTATTCCACCACGCATCTCAAACAGGCAAGTCATACCTACTTGCATGGTTAGGAATGCTGTGCAGGCTGTGTCTGTTTTGCCTGTGTACTTTTCAGCTGCATTTTCATCAGCGGTGCCCTGGCATACCTCTTGAAATACGTGACAGTTTGTTAACTTGACCTTCCCAACTTGACTGTCATTTCCTTTAGCCAGAAAATCGAATGCCAATTGGTGTTCATCGTCTCCGTAGGTGACCCAGAAAATGCAACAGCGTGGTAAAAATCAACCACCGCATTACTCTTTAATGGAGAATAAACACGGGGTGCCTCGTTATGCCAGCTCATATGCCATACACAGGTTTGCTTAAGTAGTTCTCAAAATTTGACAAGGGTCATGCGGCAAGCCCTCTTTCCACCGTAGAATCACCATCATCCACTGGTGAGTAAGAAGCGGACTCTCTAAGCCTTTTTTGGTCTCATCACTTTATCACACTCATAGCATAACCAGCAATAAGACGTGTTAGCTACTTTCTGCTGTTACTGTCACGAATGGCACGCAGACACCTGTTCATCGAAGCCAACGGTGGATCACAGTTGCTTCATCAGTTGGTCTGGTGATGGGTGGGTACGAAATAAGGCTGAGTTTAAGCATTCACTACTCAACATCACTAATGATTTACCAAAAAGTCAAAGTGCTGCACCACTAATTCTTTGATTCTGGGCCCTACACCGCCACATGGGAAGAAGAAAGCGTCCTATCGATGCTGCGGACATTGCTCTGCTAGAGTAACCTGACCCATCATGCCATCTCTCGGAGTTCAAACGTAACAATACAACCCATTTAGTTGGTCTATCCTCTTCCCTCTTGAAAGGGAATATGGAGGTGACAAAACCGAGGGATGCACTCATTGAGCCACATGTGATATGAATACCACAAATGGCATCTGTGCACTTTCCACTCCATGAGTATGCGAAATCAGGCTCTAATCTTTCTCCTCCTCTCGCTTCTTCCTTTCATGCCACCACATCAGCGCCTCGTTCATTTGATTAAACCTGTCATTGGCGGTGTATGTTGAGGATACTAAATGGTGGCGAGCAGCAGAAATGGGAACATTAATCACGTCTTTTAGTCCTTTTATCTGATTCCAATGATTAGTAGTGCATTTAGTTACAATGACCTTGCAGGACTACCGAGTCGATGCATGTAAGATAACGAGGATAGGAAGCAACCTCCTTCCTCAGTTCGAAGGCTTGCAGCTTATTAGCCTGCTTAAAGGCACTCGACATGTAGGTTTGCTGATGCGAGTTGGCTCTCGATTGAGATGCTACTTTACCTCTGCTTCAAATTGATGGCAGTGTCCATTTTGTACGCAGGATTTACAGTAGCAAGAGAGAGGGTGTCTTTAAATGACGTGTGGTATCAGCACACACACATGGTTTCCTCCAAGAAAATGAAGTGTTCACTAATGAGCGCGAATTTGGGCACAAGCCAGACACTCAATTTCAGATTCCGCAGCATCGCAACAACTCATCTGCAAAGTGTTGATGCTTCCTAACCTATTTGTGCCCTTGTCATTGCAAGTGTGGGATGCATGTGACGGCGGCAGAAATAAGGGCATGCCTTATTTCGGGCATCGGGTACTTGCAGATGTTGATTTGCACAGTCTTGCTTAGTCTCCTTGCTGCACTTAAGGAAAATTCTGCGTGCAAGAAGGCATGTACATGCATCATCAGGTCAATCCATCCAATCGCATGGAGCGGAGGTAAGAGAGTTGACGACGTGTGCATCGTGCAAGGCAAGGTCAGGAATAACAAATGAGAAGCCTCTCTCCCATTTTCCACTGCTGCTTCGTCTTCCATTCACCCACTCAGGCTCGCCACGTACCTTGCACCATGCGTTGCATTTTCATTTGGCAGTCTACTCTCCCTTTGGTCTCAGTTCGGAGTTACGAAGACAAGCACGTCAAAGGCAGCTGGATGCATAACTAGGGAGTTCATAAACCAGCCATCTGTTGTAGTGCCTCTTTAACGAAATAGCTTAGTAGAACGGGCTGCGTCTGCATGCGATGTGCATGTCAAATCCGTCAGAGACTGCCTATTTGAGATAACGACTGCATCTAGCGTAGAGAGGTGCGATGGAAGCACTCCTGCTAACCGAGTGCACCGAGCGAACGCACCTTCATTGGGGTTTGCAAATCTGTGCGATTGTAGTGAAGTGTTCTAACAGCAACCAGTCCTGCTGCAGTGCTTGCAAATGTTAATGCAACGTTATATAATGGGGTGAAGAGCAATAAAACGAACGCTTGTCCTTAATTTAACAGCACCTAGTGCAATTTATACTTAGTGAGTTCATTTGCTTGGACTGTAAGTAAAGATAAGGAGAATAAACCTGCCAAATCGATGACAAGTTTTTTCCAATGGAAAACATCCCCTTGCTTCTTTTGTGCGCCCGGATGTCTTGAAGAGGAGACGACCATTCATAAAAGGTAAGCAGCTAAAGTATAAATATAACGCTTGTCGCAAATCCTTTCACGCTTTGTTTTTCAGCAGATTCTTGTTGCATGACAATGCACAAACTCTGCATCCACCTCTCTCTTTGCCCTTGTCACTAATCACATTGGAAGTGGCAAACGCATTGGACGCAAGGATGCTGCAGCTGGCACCATGGGTGATATCGAAGGCGGTATTTGACAAGCGGAGGCTGCTGATGTCGCATCCACCCCGCTTTGCACGCTTCGCGCACCATCTACATGGTTTGACACTGCTGCACACCACGCAGCCACAGGCGAATTCTGTTTCACAACAAAGAAAGAATCTCCCATTGCACCGTCGTCTGCTCTGGCGAGCTCCATCTGCACTTTCAGTTGCTGCGCCATGTAGCTCCCGAACGGTAGCAAATGTGCGTTTAAAAGTCTGTTTTGCTGCCACACAAAAACGCAGACGCTGGTGCAGCTTGCAGTTCTTCTTCCATTGAAAAGTAGGAAGACCATGTGAGTACCCAAGGATTTTTGAGAATGCCCATTACATTAGCGATAGAAGCATTCGGGTGCGCGATAAGCATCGATGAAACCAATCTTCGCCTTTAATGATGCCCTTGCTATTAAATTCAAGACCAGAGAGGGGGAAGTAGATGTGTGCGGCGGACATACCTCGTTTGTGTGCCAGGCCTGTGGCCATAAAGGGTCTAGATGTCTGGCAGAAATATTAAGGTCCCACTTTGGAATATTTTCGCCATCAAACTGCGAATGTAACCATCTCCAAGGTGCCAAAGCGTGGACAGAATTAGATTAAAAATAAATGCACTACATAGAAAATGATGCTATGTGCGCAAGCTGTAAGCTTTGAATGTTCGAAAATGTGATTTGACAGACGACGATCTCAAGAGAGCAGTATATAATCGCTGCATGCTTCATGCAAGCGATAATTGTGTATTCGTGAGCATTTAACGGCTGAGGAATTAGCCACTTTTTCGTAGAGTAGTAGCAAGTTCTTCATTGAATTCGAAGGAGGCGGTCG
Organism: Taenia pisiformis; assembly: GCA_023968675.1. Classification (NCBI taxonomy): domain Eukaryota; kingdom Metazoa; phylum Platyhelminthes; class Cestoda; order Cyclophyllidea; family Taeniidae; genus Taenia; species Taenia pisiformis. Next base: position 16,077,067 of record CM043735.1, on the reverse strand, counting down.
GTCTGCTGCTACTAGTGAGTAGTGCTGCCATGGATGGGGGGATGTGGTGGATACGGTGTATGTGGGGAGGAAGCAGGGGTGAGATCACAACTTACGCGGAACCTTTTGGAAACTCATTTAACCACTTTATGCCGTACAGTATGCCACCAACTGATGGCTCATACATCCTGATATGATGTTTGTCAAATTGGGAATGTGCTTATTCACTCCCATTCAACGCTTGCACAGCCGCGCTCCTGGATGGCTGATAAGACTTTAACAACAAATCCGATCACCCCTAACGAGGCTAAGGAAGAATGCAGACTGTGATTGGATGGGCGCATTCGGTCATGCGCTTCTCAAAGCACAGCCCTTAGGTTCGCCTAGATTGGGTCTTAATTGACTGCATTATGGCGACGTGTGCGTGATACATTATTACTCAAGCAAACTTATTTTCCGCAACGAAAACCATGCACTTTGCATTACCAATGTGCAATAAACCAACCATAATGATGACGGCGCACAGTGTGTGCGAAATTGGATCTCATTTTCATCCATTACCATAGACACGCTGTCAAACCAATGGTGTGCCTTTCAGCCTCACTGCTGCCTCAAAGAAAAAACATCAAAACAACATTTGGACACGCTAATTTACCTGCTCAAACAGGAAGCTTGTAAGAAGTGTCACCAGGCGTGTCAATATTGTCTCCTCTCGTGCGTTTTAATAACAGCGCATCATATGCAGCTCCATAACTAAAAGGTCGCCTGGAGGCTGATCCTGCTTGGAGACTTGCTTCGTTTGGAAGTGGAATGAATTACAATAGATGCCAACCTTACCCCGTGTTTATTATATATGAGGTAAATGCAGTCGACTTTGGATCGTTTGACGTGAAGTGAAGGAGTTTTGAGCAAGGCTGTCATTCGGTTGATGTCAGATTGTTGAGATCGCAGTCGATTTGAGCCTGCGAACTCATTGAAGCAGGCCACGGAAACTGCATCAACTCATTTCCGGTCTCTGGAGAGCGGTACCATGGTAAGCGCTTCCTAATGGGAGGTTTCCTAGTTTTCTTTTTCATGCAGACTTACTTTTCACCACCATTTCCTTTCTTCTTGCGAATGGCCCAGAGAGGAGAGGGACAAAAGTTGTCAGCGCTCCCTCGCCTCTCGCTTTACAGGTACGTCGCAAGCACAATGGAGGTGTTGGAGTACGGGAGTGGAGTGAAAATGGAAGGAACAATGTGGAACAAAATGCAACAACCACACGATTAGCAATGCAAGTCGATGCTGTCTTCTGCTCCAGCTTCTTAACACGCCTACCGAGGTGCGGCCCTAACAAACCGCACAGCAAGAACCAGTAAGTGGGGGACGCATTGAGATGATGCCAATTGGTGCGCATCGCTCTTCTGCTAGCTGACGAGAAGTTCTGTTAAGATAGGTCGACTATTTTGCTCATTTAGCATCATTCCTTAATCTATATGATTAGAGGTGGTCTCTAGCCCTTTGCATCTGCTTTAGGAGATGCTGACTAAATAGGACGTAAATAGCCATCCTTATTTAGTGCAGTTGACAGAAAAGCTGACACACTTTAGGCTCTTCCATTCATCTAATTCACTTCGTCACTAATAAGATACGACTATAGAGTTTGTTTACTAAATTACAGAAAAACAGGGACTGGCAGGTTACGACGCTACTACTTTCAGTCATTAAGAGCGCACTTAAAAGCAAGAATCGGTAGTTACGATATGACATGGGCGCTTTCCATCAAAGGCTCACTGCGTGACGACCATCCTTTTAAATGCAGAATCCAAAAAGAATACGGCAATATTTATCAAGCCTATATCCAAATTGACAAACGACTATTTGAAAAGACAATTAGTTCCTCAAAATACGGCACTCGAAGGTAAGCTGTCGACTCGCTGTTTTGTAATAAAGCTTGGATATCTCAAACACTATCTGAGTTGTGCCTTTTCATTTATCACTTAATTGCGTTGGTCCCCATTTCGTCTTCATGCAGCCAAATGGGCGCCACCATCACTACTCTTGCCGAGCTTCAAACGAAAAATTTGTGTCTTTAGTAAATCCATACCTCGCATGAATGAGCTTTTTGGGGACTTGTAAATAGCTGAATAGGATGTGCGATGTGTCACTTGAGCTTTTGTTAGCTTACAGCGAGGAAATTAGTCCACATGGCGTCGTCGTAATAGACAAACTGGACTTCAGCAACCAATCCGATTTCTGTGGGTGCACCGGTGTGAATGCTTGTGCATGTTTCAGACATGGAGGAAGCCAAGGCAGGAGGATTGGGCTATCAAAAGTGATTGTGCTTATGATACGAGGAGGAAATGAGTAGGCAGAGGAGAACAGAGAGCAGAGGGATGGAAAATCAAAGTAACAATGGCAGGAAAATGGCAGATATGCACAATCTGTGTTACGTGAGCCTAAAGAGCCAGATGGATGGTAGGCGCAGGTGAACAAGTAAGATGCGCGGCTAAATAAAGGCATGAAGGGACATGTGGCTAGATCTGTAGGTTCGTACAACCATATCCTCCCATTCTTAACTGTCATAATCTGGAACACAATGCTAATCAATGTCCGTGGTTTTCTGTTGACGTTGTGCATCTCTGAATTTGATGGCAGTAGCTGTACAATGACGATATTTGACCTGAAACTCGAAGTCAATCAACATGCAGTCATAACTGAAGAAGTTATCTAATCCCAAGATCAAAAGAAATCAATAAATGGGCGCATTTAATGGGGATAATTGACCCTAAAGGCGCCGTTAATGGATGTCCGGGCACAGGCATTGATATCATTTAACGTGGCGCTGGTCAGTATCCAGCCCTAGGTCCTTTCAATAAGGTAAGACAATGACTTCCAGCTAACTTTAGCGCAACTATTCGTACTTTTAATCGCTATCGGTCGAGGAGATGGTGTTAATTGCCTTGGTCATACGCTCTACCATCGACTCAGGTAGTCTTGTTAACTTCAGATGCTCTTCTTTCCAGTAACCCATTTTGATGCTGCCGCATGGACATCTATCTTTGAAGAAATGCGAAAACTCTGTTTTGCAAGCTAACAGGTTGATGGAAGCGATGCTGATGGTCTAAACCCAGCCTACCAGCCTACTTAAACTTGGCATCGCAAATAATTTATTTTTTGAAAAGATAATTTTGCATGCTCTACAATCCCTCAATGCTGTTTTAAATCAGGAAGATGCGGTGGTTTGTAAATGGCGCATAAACATGCTGCAGCCCGTTGCAGATGTTGGGCTACACTGGATTCCAAGCAAGGGTACATAAAACTAAGTTTGGGACTCGCCTGGAGAAGAGTGGCACTGAAAAGGAAAGAGGAGATTGCACAAGTGAAATTTGAAGGCCGTGAACTTGAGCATTGGGTATGTGGTCTGTAGAAATAAGACCACGAGGATTTCCGTTTACCCGCTAAGTGTTGCGCACTTGCAGTTGAGAAAAGTGGTGAGTTCCTACTATAGACACAATGGGATTTCTCCAAAACCCAATTGCAATCGAAGCGGCTAACACTCTGTAATTTAGGGGCATGTCATAAATAAAAACGAACAAATTTAATGAAGTCCGTAAAAGACCCCAATGCAGCGGTGTTTTGGGTTCAGTAGAAAAAAGGCCTACGACATTGGGCTTTATGTCGAAAACAGTGAGCTGAGGTAAATTCCATCTAATGGTGATCTCTGCGGCTAAAAACAAACTTTAGAATGAACATATCGAAATAAAAAAGGAATAGCAAAACAGCTTTAAGAATAAGGCGCCTGCCGATGACAGTCTCTAGATTACGGTTTTATCTTAACATTGTGAATTAGCGGCGATTGTAGCCATTAGACAGGGCCCTCACCACATCATATCAGGATGTTTTTTTGCCATCATAGGGCTGACCTGCCTACGTCACCAACTCACTGTTTTTGGATCGATCAAGCCTAACACTCTTGCGTCGTGTCTTCCTCAAATTTGCATGCTTTAAGACGGCTGTCATTGAAGCCTACACGAATGTGCACATAGCTTACTCCTCGACTTGAGCGCAGACAAGTCGGAGCATTTCCTAATAGTGTCTTAAAATTGCTCCCTTGCTGACAAAACGCGATTCTTATATTGCTAAATGAACTAGAATACCGAAACGCGGTTGCCCACCCATAAACTTTACAGAATGGCAAAATTCTGTGTGATGCTATACAAAAAGGGCTATTTTTTTTCGTACCAAGTCTTTATTTCATTCCCGTGCAATTTCCTGATCATTAAATCTTTCGTGCTGTAATGTTGGGTAATCTGGCCAGTAGCTGACTCAAGAGGGACAGCACTCACCGTAAGTTATGCGGTTATTAAGAGTTTTGGAAAGTAGATAGTTTTCATGGACTCAGAAGCAATTTGGCAGCACGAATCGATGCTGCTTCGTTGGCGATGAAATCGTAGCACAAGTGGCAAGTCCACCTAACAGGTAACACTTCCTGCGGTTTTTCAATTAAGGTACCTAATTTCCAAGGTTTTTGAGAGTGACACGCCAGATAACCTTTGGCGGTACAGAGCAGATCTGCGTACTTGCAATGCATCCTCCACGAACGTCTGTCCTGCTCTGCCACATCAGCTCAAAATAACGATTAGGAAAAAAAAGTCAGCCATTAATAATATTTATTAAGCGAGTCGTCAATTTAAATAACTTACTCATGATGGATAAGAATGAGCTCTGACAAAAGCTGATAGTTTTTGGCTCTTACAGACTCACGCTTACTGCGCTTCCTGGCTCCACTCTACCGCTCATTAATTTATTAGCCTGGAGTGCCCTGAATACAATTTCTGTCGCTTCTTCAAATAACTACTTAAGAATTCCTGATGTGCTCACGTTGCTTTCATCGCAATCCTTGTCACGAATACGGCAACACTTGACAGCCTTCGAATCACAAGTGCAGGACGTTTGCCATGCGATGCTCCTTCACGTTCCATCGCTGTCCTTAGATTTTCAGCATTTTGCAAAGCATTATTTTATGCCAATTTTTTGCCAATTTGCACCTTATAGCTGAAAATACTTTGCATTTCGGACGTAGGTAGCCAACCAACAGATCAATCAATTTGTTACACATGCAAATATGAGCGCAGAAATTTGCCTTTTTGGTTGTATTGGCAAAAGTCGCACTGATCTAAGGTGGATTTGGAAGAAATGAGTGCATTGTTAATATTATTATTATTGTTGTTAACTTCAATGCCAATTGCATTGGCAAATGTGCCTTTGTGAAAAACAAATCGCTCGCCTTCCAAAAGTCTAGAAGGGGCGAAGCTGATGCTAAAACATGCTGCAACAGACACTCCTTTATTTGATCTTAAACTGCTTTTGGGCTCATGCTTTTCATTAACTCAAACATGGTATACGGCATTAAATATTTTTTACTCACGGCATGTTCTGGTCCTCAAGAAAAAGCTTCTTAGTTTCCGTGTGCACCATTGCATCGCATATTTAGTCAAACCCGGCTTCAACGTGTTCAATTTTGAATGTTCTTATTTATGCCTAACTTACACAAGCTATTTGCTTTAAACTCGAGATTGGCTTTAATTGTCGTCAATCCGCATTACTACATGACATGACAAAAAGACCCAGATATATATTCGCGGCTGAAAACCCTAGATTCAATCACATAAAATTGTAAATAATAGAATCAGTCTGGACTTTGACAACCTGTAAACAGCGATATCAAGTGCGATATTTGCCCCCGACTCGATTATTTTTTTCAAACCGGGCAAGCAAGCCATCAGTAATTTGTTGCGGCTCCTGTAAATCTATCAAATGCTGTGGCATGTCCACCCAAGTCGGTCCATCTTATGACACAAAATTGGATTGGATTTGATTTTAGCATTTCCATTCTATCAGGCGATGTGACATTTTTATGCATTCCGTTAAAGTGGGAAACGAATAACCCAATCGCAGCGCTGTTAGATTGCCGACTTTGCTGCACTTTAAAATCCTTCAAATCATAAAGTTTTTGGGTAGTTAATCAGTTGTTCTTGGGCAGAGCAGTATCTATCGGCAATGCATACTTGTGTGAAGTAAATCCAATGCCTGGATGTTTAAATTCTTGTCAAGCTCTGAATTCTGAGCTAAAATTTGCAGTCAAGTTGCAATCTGCTTTTCATGCCGAAGTGGCAAGCTTGATTGTTGCTGCGCCTGCGATGCATGCAGAAACATTCTCGTGAGTTTTTCAAAAGCAATAATCTAGGCCTTATTTTGACGGGTCCAAAAGTCAAAACGCAAAATAACTCCAGACTACATTAAAAAGTATCCTTTAACTAGGTTTTGCCTTAGATGTAGATTCCAATGATTGCATTTATTAAGATGAGCAACGAATGTTCTCCATTGATTGAACTGGATTCGATTTCGGAAGCAGTTTAAAGTGACATTAGTGAAAAATGTTTTATGGGAATCACATACAGGCTGCGTAGTTTACTGTTGAAACGAATGCCATTACATGCTCATTATGTCCTACGAGATCTGCAGACAAATTCATTACCTGGCGCACACGGCACGAAGGGATGAAGCTAACCATTTGTCACTTGTGTGACCAAGTCAAAATGATAGAATTGCACAAAGTTTCCTCACCAACTCACCTTTGCGATGATTGTATGAAAAAGGTCAATATAGCGGAAAGTTTTTTTCTCTACCAGGCGATGAAAACCTGGTTTAAACTTCGTCTTGAAATCTCCAAATTTAACTACCAGACCTACGGGAAAGTGGTATTGCGTGCTCCCCAATGCAAGAGCGTGGAAGGAGTTATATTGCATGGAAAATGCAAGGAAACTTAGAACTTGCTCTAAGGCCCTTTCCATCACTTACCTGCGCGTTGGCAGCTGCACTTCATGCCTCTCACTGCAAGTCAAATAGAGGTATTGTGATAAAGACTTAAGATTAGAGTGTAAAACGCCTTAGACTTTGGAGCGGCGACGAGGGTAAGCACATCAGCAAAATGGGGAAAGAATTGCTCATTAATCACCTGGAGTCTGCCATGATGATAATTGTGAAAGACACGCAATAAAAATCGGTGCTGCATATCATCCCATTGACGTGCTGACATTTTCGTTTCGCACTTTCCGCACTCCTACATGGTACTCTGTCAATCGTGAGCGCGGTGTTGTTCGCGACAGGCTCAGACCCTTACCGCAGATTTGAACTCTCTAGAAAAACAATCCAAGAGAATACGCATAAGCAACTGATGCAGCAATTGCTACGGGGTCGTAGCACTTTAGTAAGTTCGCTATTTGTAAGGGAATCGTGGCTGCAGCACAGAAGAGCCTAGCTGGATTTGCTCAACTGTTTCGACGTTTAAGCGTTTTCGTGTAGGCGCAGAGGGCTAAGGTATTTAGACCGACTCTTTTTGCTGTAGTGAATATTGGGGGAACGAAACCTTCAGATGCGTACCCACTCTAACGGTGAAAACTGATTTTACTTGGTGGCATCACTGTCTCAACTTTGGCGCCTGTAACCCCCAAATCCCCTGCTCAATGCGATGGCAACACAATCCCGTGGGCAACACGCCGCACACCTCATGGCAGTGAAGCTTCTTTTTTGAAGGCTTAATGCACTGTCGACCAGTGTATTTCATCACCCGACATTGGCAACCGGCAGCATCCACCACTCCTCCTTTGGGTTTTTATAACACATCACGGGAACACTGAGACCCTCAAATGACAGTCCCTCACACCCTCACTTGTGCCGAGTACGCATTCCATTGGCCGCCTGGTGCAGATGCGTATTGTTTTTTCCCAACCGCCTAGTAAATAAATTTATTTAGCCAAAGTGACAAGTTGATTGCCCTTGTAGTGCCGTTTATTCAGCTGATAGACGTTCTGCATGAGCCACAGTGCTGATAGCCATCCAGTTTCTCCCCATTCACTCTCTGTTCACTCATCCAAGATAGCCTCCGTCCCACTCGACCTATTTGAGGAGTTTCAAATTCTTCACTTACTGATGGTTCTTGACTTACTCATTCTCTATTCTGTGACCCGCCTGATGCCTGACACCTGCGATCATGCCTGCTTACTCCAGTCACTCGGTTCCATCCGCATATTGCTATCCATTTCTCCGGGAATGGCTATTCCGTGCCTATTTGTCGTGCCTTCATGCATTTCTGAGTCATCTATTGACACTCGATCGTTCGCCCCGCATTCAGTTTTCTCCATCCTTCACGATTGGTGTTTAGGCCTAATCAGCGTTCCCTGATGAGTGCGTTGGATCTTAGACAACAATACATGTGCCAAATGATGTCAGAATACGATTCTTTGGAAAGCACAGTCCTAATTCACCATAACAAGTCGTTCAGCGATTGTTGTATCTGCTCGTCCACACAGATAAGCGAACATCGACTGCATGTTTACTTTCGCCTCAAGCCACCAATCAAATGCCAGATGGAGACTCGCCACAGCGGAGTTAATGGCCATTTTACAAACGTGGTTGGCAAACATAGCATAGTCCCTGTGTGAACTCTTGCACTACCTTTTATTTACCGGTTCCCGATAGTCGATTCTATGCCACAGTTTCGCCGCGGCAAACTTTGTCACTAAGAGTTGCAGATTTCCAACTTTACTTAGCTGCTTGCACAAGGCTAATCACAATGGGATACTACTCACTCACCAAATACTTCTCTGACTGGCAGCAATTTAAGGTCGCATTCGGATGGATTTATTTACTGCAGCGATTAAAATCAAACATATCGCACAAGACGTGGTACGAGGTGGTGCTAATTGTGCTCACCCTAATGCACATGATCATCTTCGAAACAAATTAGATAGATGGAGTCTACTTCAGCTCTGTGCATTGGCTGAGGCATTAATGAAGGCGAGCACAACATTGCTGCCATTTAGTCAGTTGACTCCTTCGAGCTTCCTTCAGGCACTTGCACAAGGCTTCTTTACAATGTACCACCATTCACTTACCAAATGCTCCCTGATCCCCAAAAGGAAATCAATTGGTATTCCGGTTAAGGTTTCAATGGTGCTGACTTCGAATAAGCCAGCTCGACTGATTATGCGTCATTTTAATTGGATCAGTCATTGGTTGTAACCAGGTGTATCAACGCTTGCATGCAGACTTTCCTGCTGGATTCACACTTGTCTAGAGGCATTGCATTAGTTCTAATCTAGCGGTGGGTTTCTTATTTGCTAAGTTAACTAATTGCTTACTTGAGATTACCTAACGAAGTAAGTTTAGCCACTGCGTGGCTAAGAATCCCTTGACGCTTTAAGATTTGGCAAATGTCAAGCACCTATAATAGACTATTGCAACACTAAGCGTCAAAACGCATGACAGTTGCGCGTCACATCACAGGCCACTCAGAGGTGGCGGTCTTGTTTAGAGTGGTACACAACCAACGCAATTGGCTGAGTAGTTGATGCCAGCGTCACCCAGTCAGATGATCTTGTTCGCATGCGATTTCTGTGCTGTGAATTAGTCGAGAAGAGAAACCTACACATGCATTGCGCGTCTGTGTGCCTCACGCTGTGGTTCGCTTATCGATAAACAGCTCAGCCAAATCGCCGTATGGATTGTGCCTCCGCTACTCGTGACTGCACTTCATGGAAATGCAAGGTGATGGGGGAATAACACCAACTTTTAACAACACCTCAGTCCTTTTACCAGCTGCATGCAACCCACCACCCTTCCAGTAACTTCACTTCATACTTCCACGAGTCAATGGGTCTCCAATGATTTTTCGCTTTGCTTTTATGTCATAGCTAGTGTTTACTATCAGTTAGGCATTGTGCCGCTTTATGCAACAAAAAAGCGGTGGATTGTTGCACCTTGTAACGCGTTGCTTTTCTCAGCTCTTATGCAGCGCTCAAGCATAGTTTAGGATAGCCAAATTGATAGCATGTGTAGAAGCAAGAGCGAAAAATGCAAGGAAACAGGAGCATAGTATCACGTTGAGTAAGAGTGGGCCAAACGGTACCAGCTGTACTGAACCGGTTGAGATGCGAGTAGAGTGGATTAGCTGCGCATGCTTGACTATTCTAGCCCTTAAGTGAAGACGTGTAAGAGGTTATGAAGGAAAGGCATGGGTATGTAGGCGTCGCCATGTCCATTTAAAGTGGCTTTGACGCCTCTTCATTTGGCACATCAGATCGACCTAACACAACCGCTTGCTCCATGAAATGAGGTCGTTGTCTTCCGCTTGGCGGACATTGAGCATCAATGCACACACGCGGCAATAAGGTCATCTGTGACTTCGATAAATATCTTTCACATGTCAAAGAAGTCACTTCCTCCTATCCATCCTCCCCCTTAATTAACTCGATTTTGCATGCTGTCTTGCCACACAGACTGCATATAATCGAACGCGGGAACTGGGTGGAAGAAGGTCACCTGCGCATCATTCGCTTATTCCCGTCGCGTCTCAACTCTGGCCTCTCACGTCTGGTCGTCCCGCATTTTCCGCGATCATTTCTAATGCACCTTCGCCTCCTCTTCTCCTACTCTAGTCTCATCGTTTGCCTTTGCCTTTATTTGAGGTTCGTTCCCTTCTGCTATTCCAAATGACGCCGTTGATGAGGGCATTCATGTCCCAGACTAGATTAGGAGCAAAATAGACCACATTTAACCACTATTCAGATATTGCTTTCACTTGGCCACACAGCTGCATCTGCTTTCATTCCTGCCTTCAATTCTTCCTTTCCTGCAGTTTGTCCCACATCACTCTGTCTTGATTCCGCCACTACTTTCCCATTTCCTTCGCCTCCTCCAGTTACTTTGCTCTTCCAGTTATGCTCTCAAGAGCACGAGCCAGCACCTTTTACTCAAATTTTTTGGTTCGATCCAAATTTACCTTCCTCCTTTCCCCTTCAACAGCATTGTACACCTCCGTCTCCCTTCCATTTAAATAGTCTTCTAATTAATTGCTTCCAGAAATGAATGAGTGCCTGTTTCTCCCTTATTCCTTTACCTTAAACGTTTGCGCCTAATCTCTCCTAATTTGTGTCTGCTTACCATTGACCGGTCCCACACTTTGCCTCTTAGGTAGTCGTCATGACTGGTGCCGCACGGCAACAGATAGAATGTGTGTGTTCAAGGAAGGGCGTGCACTTGAGTAAGCAGGCCTGCTAGCGCAAGTGTCTAACCTTCCCTTTTAAAAGCGATATTTACATCCTGGTATAGTAAGCACTCCTCTGACTATTCGTTTGACATCTTGTTACCTGGCTCTAATGACTGTTAATTTCAACTTTTGATTGTACCCCACCCATACTTTAGGTTATTTGTCTTCGCCTTCTTATGCAGGTGCCCTCTGTAATCCCCACGATTTTTGCTCTTCTCTCCTTTTCCTTGCTGGAATCAAGATAATGTATTGCAGTCAAGGGAAGAGCCTAATGATAACAGTATTTTCTATGCTGCCCATGGCATTTCGCTCACCGCAAATAAAATCTGATGCACTGCTTGTGCCCATACAGCGAAGAATGACTTTTCAAAGAAGCAATGCTACAAGGTGGCTCATGCTCGGTAATCTGCAGTAGCAGGGCTCATGATTGTACAAGTACTGTCAGCAAAATGTGAGTATTTTAGGAGTTATTACCATTCTTACCCCTTCCTGTCTCCTAACCCTCAAGAGATGGAAAAACTTCGGTTTCCTTTTGATCCTCAAACAAAGTGGCAGTTTTCAGAAAGCATTTTGTCCGTGACACTAGGGCGTGGATGCCCCCTGCTAATTTCTTCAGCCAAACTACTCTGCACTGCAATCCGTATCAGTCTCCCAACTTCAAGCGATATTTGGTAATCACCTTAGGTGCCTAATGAGGAAGTTGCCGGCTTGGTAACGGCTTCAAACTTTGCACATCAGTCGCGTGAACAGCATCTTATTCACTAAATGTTACTCACCCTCTACCTTTATCCTCAAATTGTACTTAAAAAAGGCTAGTATGTTCGGCAGCAGTTAACGCTAGACCGCAAACATTATGATGGTGGCAATGAAACCTCATAAAATCACGACCGTGGAAAGGTGAAAGGATAAGCTGGGAGGTGCCGAACCCGTCAACTTGGAGTAACCAATGCAGTACTGCAGAGCATCACCCCATCACCAAGGTCAAGTGACCCATCAACGAACTGCAGGCCAAATTTGTGCATCACTTCCTCCAGTCAAGGAACGCTAGTCCAATCACGTAAATGCATTTGCCCATTGAGCTCAGCAGGGCATGGAGGAAGAGAGCGGCCACTTATAATTCATCTGTGAGACGTCACGGCCTTTGTGGTGAGGTGGACATGAGAAGTTGTAAGAATGGAAAGTGAGGGCCGTACTTTATTTGCTATGTGTTGCAAGAGTCTCACTTTGTGAAGAAGCACCACTAAACTTCTATGGTGATCATCAGCTCGTTCGACCAAGTTCGTGGCTTCCCTTGGTCGTGCGACCTTGATGACCATTTCTGTGCACTTATGGGGCTTGAAGAGGTCTCTTTAAGCGATATCACGTGCGACGATAGTCCCTGACCTGTGGTTTGGGTGACTGGTGAGTGGTCACAATATCCAAGGTGTCCTGAAGGGGAACTATTGAGTCGGTGAGCACAAATTGCACCATATGATGATAAATGCTTTCTTTCTACCACCTTCCTTCCGTAGTGTGGCTCATGACTTGTTATATTGAGATGCGGAACTCGGTGTGCCAATGTTAAAAAGGTGCTCTGCACCCCATGTTAACAGTCTGTCTTAGGTCTTTGACCCTAACACAACATCCTCTTATGAGCCGTCTTCCTCTGAAACAGCACCGTCTCCTCTACGGTGGTTTCGGTCAGTCTGCAATTCCCCGCTCTGACAACGTTTGGTCAAATGCCCATTGCCACGTGCAGCTTGTGCTAAGCGGCAATTCAGTTACCAAAACATTTATTGTTTTAAGCATTTTAGCAGGGAATGCCATCAGCAAGTACACATCACATGGAATGAGGAAGCTGCAACAGCGCTTGCCCTTCTCCTCCTAAGCTCCTTTCGTGACGCAGATTTGAAGCATGTACACCACTGGCTACCACTGTTGAGCTGACGTTTGGAATCCACGCTGTTCTGACTTGACAGCCATTAATAAGACAGCAAATTAGCCAGCACGACAAAAGGCAATCAAGCAGGAACGTTACCATTGTGGTTTGATTTTGAGTTAAGCATTCCATCAGGTCGTGTTTTGATTAAATTTCTTTGCTACGATGGATCACCCGTCACTGCTAGCGGTGAACAAGAGCGAAGTGGGCCGCTGGACTTGCATGATCAAATCCTTTATGTAGTTCAACTTTCAGTCCTTCTAAAAATCAGTCACACAAAAAAAACGAGTTTGAAGTTACCCGATGGAAGATGCAAATTGGGACAAGCGGAGTAAAGCGGATTTCTATATGGGGTGTTTGCGGAAACGCGACAATGAGTGTGACTCCATCCTGATCCTTCGAATTAATGAAGTGGCCAGCGTGGCCTATTAGAGTTGATGGGTGTCGCATTGCCTATCACAGGGACGGGATCTATTGTGTGCGCTGAGATGCAATTTGCAGGCACTTGTAAGCAACTGAGTTTGAGTTGGCAGTAAAGCCGTACAGCATCTCGCTTTCCTGATTATCATCATGGATTCCCTGCAGCTAAACTGAAGTAGGCACAAGCAGTACCATGCTTGCTGCATTGTTTTTGCTCTTCTCGAGTCACATGTCTACTATGATGCGAATGAAATGATTTGGCTCGAACATTTTCAAGTTAATGAGGTTAGCTTAATGTAATTATTGCGCCTTCTTTTATTACAAGTAGCAGTCACAAATTGGCTTGCTAAAATCTGATCACAGCAATCTCAAAAGTATCCAGAATAAAATCTAATGAGGCAAATTCGTATAACGTAGGCATTTTTGAGGCTTGGTTGAGCTGCCATCGACAAATGAGGAGCGGCAGATGTTTAAGTTGAAGGGGCGAAATTGGCTGTTGCACCGATGTCATGTGCATCTTAATTTCGTGCCTGCCAGCATTTTAATTGCAACGGAATGCATATAGTTACCCATCTTGATAACACGGTGATGATGACCGAGTTATCTGCGAAGCAGAGCGAAATTGGCATCACATCGCTCATGATGCGGGCAATGGTGACTCTACCTGAGTCCATTAGCATGGTTGAGCAAGAGTTAAGTTTATTGCAACCACAAGGCAATGCCATGGTGCACATACGACCCCGATTTGTGCCCTCTCGTATGGGACAGCGCTTGGAGGTGTTAGTTCATCTCGTAATGCGCTTTACTTAAGTGTGACGTGTAAGCATCGTCTCACCATCCATCCGTAGGTGATAAATGCAGCCCATCAGAAAACTTGCCTATTAACTACATTGTCCTCCCAAGAAAAACACCTCTTCAAATCAGTGCACTTTAATTTACACTAAGCATTAGTCGTGGAGGCATTCCATGTCAGCCTTAGTCCCACTTTATGTCCAAATTTTTGAATGGGCGCACCGAATTCACCAGCAGGCGGGAAACTCACAATAAAACTGACCGCACCAATTTGACACAACCTATAGGAATAACACATAGCGTTGGGGGGCACGTATCTCTTGGAAGGTTGAACTAATATAAGTCTTTCGTTTTCATCCTGTGCTATGAACCCTAACTGAATGGCAAGCAAATCCAATGGGTGTGGTAAGCGCTTCCTTACAACGAGTGACCACCTCAACACAACTGCGGTAGCACAAAGTACTTCGAACTCGCCTCAGGGGTCTGGCTTCTTCGCTGGATTGCTTCAGCACTGAAGGGGAAGTGTTCTCGGTATTCCCCCGATTTACAGCCACCCAAGTGCTGTTTTTCTCACTTCCACTTTCTGACTAGCAACCATTCAAGAGCTACGATGACCTAAAATCCAAGGGGAGATAGAGGCCAGCATGTGAAAAACTGGATTGGTATGCATAACTGACATGAATGTCCTTCCTTTGTGATAACAGCTTCGGTTTGAATAAATTACCTGCTGTCAAGATGCTGTGAGCAGCAGATAACCCATCCACAATTCTCATCACAGAATAATAAGTCAGCTAACTAAAAGGACCAGTGAAATGTGTAGAAAATGAGCTGCCGCATTAACTCAACTTTAGCACTCCATGCAAACTATCAACGTTACCTGACCCACAGTTCCGCTTTCGGGCTCTTGCCCCGGCATTGAATACGCGCGACAAACTATGCAGTGAGCAAACTATGCTACCTTGCAGTTCTAATCATCTTCACAATTAAGAGCTTTAGTTGTTCACCAAATTGTCCTATCTAAGTGTAGTGCAGCCCTTTTCCTCCCAGCAACTATTTCCGTTTCACTGCACTTTGCCTACGATTTATTGTTAACTCATCAACAAAACAGCCAGCAGCTACCTCGGTTGTTCCCGAGTAGCTGTTCTCAACTACTCTTGGTCTTGATCACACGCTCGATGGATGAACGTCTCTTTTAAAAGCAAACATTGGCGCCTACAAAAACGGAATATGCCAATGAGGCTCACTTCATAAGGTGGTGTTACCTAGCGCTTGACGATACAGAAATCACTAGTTGTTAAATTGTGCAATCATCATTTGAGCAAAGCAGGCCAACAGCAATAGGTTTCTGAAGTCACACAGAGGTCTTGCGATGATGTTGGACTTAATGCCAGCAATATCTATGATCCCTTAACGCTTATTTATCCTGTCGTGATCCACAGCCATCCAACCCATGCAGACAAATATCGGTTTTGTGCAAGAGCAGTGGTTACCATCAATTCACCCACCGTCAGTTGCATAATAGTCATCAGCACCGAAAGTCAGGGTGAAGATGAGCTGCAGGTGGTCAGTAAGAGAGCTCCGATGAACGTGTTCTGCCATTGGAAAAGACATTTAAAAGAAAGAAAGTCATTTAAAAGAGATGTACTTTGGTGTGCTTCATTCAGATTTTGCGAAAGATATGCCTCATGCACTGCTATCATGAGTAGGCTTATAAAACCGAGAAGAAACATAGGAAAACGGGTAAGTACGTATAGATGAAGACAAAGTGCAATCTTTTGGCTTTTCCCACAAAGTGGTCTGTCTTCGCGGCAGCAGACAGTAAGCGGCGAGCATTTATTGCTTGGTAAATAGTCCTACAGCGAATGGTTTAAAGCTTAAAAGTAGTGTGCGTCGCGTTCTCATTGTACAGCTGTACAAAGCGCAAGCAGGATAATGGGGCCGAAAATTAACTTACCGATGCTGGCTAAGCAGCTAAGCCCGAGGTCAGATCGGTGGTGTGGGGATCATTAGTCAATGTGGAGTTTCATTCCCTCTAACACCTCTGAAGGCATTCCCATTCTGGTTCGATAACGGAATCGGGTTAGCAGCTGAGCAATTTGAGGATTGAAGCACGTTATTCGTGCAAGCTGTAAAGGCCGAAAGTGATCATAGAATCATAGACTGAGCGCATTGAGTGCAGGAAGTCTTACCCGTGATTCAAGCATGGCATCTGAGAAATGGGGGTAGCAGACGAAAAGGAGTTTGACAGTGCTTTTGCCACATTGAGGAGAAATCTTCAATGTCCTAGGCTCATCATCAGGTAGCTTAAGTAATGCCTCCGCCTCATTCGTATTCTTTTGATGGTTTTGTGCATGCAAATCGGAACTTGTCAACACTTGCTTCCATGTACTGATCAGCCTCAAGGTTAAGGGCAATTATATCCGTGGCATTTTGATAGCATGAACATCGAACATAACTGCATTTTAGTGACTAAGAGTAACGAATCTGGCAGTCTGGATTCAACAGAGGCTTTGAGTAGGTTTGGTCACTTTAAAACGGTAAAACTACATGCAACCTACACCCATTTACCTGTCTCATGATTTCACCCATACCGAGCAGATTTACAGACTGGGTTGTAGTCATTCCACTCCGAATTTATCCACGTAGCAAAGCTCTTCTCGACAAAAACCGTTCATTCTACCAGCACCAAAATGTTTTGCTCTTCTGCAACGTCACACCCAACATGCAACTGCTGTCGCAGTGTTAAATGCCAAAGGTAGATTCGAAAGTAATAAAAGGGGGAAATGGTGTCAATTTATTGAATCGACAGTTTTTATAAAAGGGCAATTCGATTACTCCTCCCACTCCCCACAGGCAAGGCAATGTGGAGCAACAAGTAACGTGGATGTGAGTGCAGTCCAGACGGAAACCATTAGGCTAATAAGCCATGCTTTAGCAACAGCCACCAAGGCGTGTTCATGACCTCAGGCAAACGAATTTGGACAGTGAGATCTTCGTCTTCTGAAATAGAAAACCTTCTTGAGGTGGTGAGTAATAATTTGGGGCCAATGTGACCTGGCCTACCTTGTTGACAACTGTGAGGCAAAATCAATGGACTTTGCCTTTTTGGGGTGACCTAATTGTTTAAGGTGCCAGGGACACGCGATCACACACGGCACTTCGAAGCATCCACCATACAATCTGGCAGTGGTTTACTTCCCCACATCGACCAGCAAACGTTGACTATGTCTTGATATTTCCGCTGCGATCAGCAATGACATTTGTTTAGATGTTTAATCTGCTAAATTAGGCAATTCCACAAAGGTTGGCTGAGAAAGCGGCACATAATTACAAGGTGAACATGGGCACAGTGGTCGAGTCAATTTGCTTGTTTCCTCCGGGCCTACGTACCCGGCATAAAGGGTGCGCAGCGTACTCGGTGAGACATTAACTAATGCTAGTATTGCTAACTTCATCCAGATGCATGTGCAGCCAGTTAATGCAGAGAACTTGTGGGATTCTACGAGATTCATTCGTGTGAGGCAGCGGTTGGACTGTGAACCAAACAAACAGCAAAGCTAAAGATTATGCGCCATTTTGTGATAGAAGCGAGATGTGATTTCGCTTTAGTTGCCCCTTGTCAAATGACAGCTTCAAGAAGTGAACCTCTGGCGTTACCAACCAAATGATAATGACGCATGCCACTTGGTGATTCTATTAGAAGCGTGAAGTCGAATGGCCTACTTCTTGTCCACATTGTTGACACATAGACGCTACATCGGCAACTGATCTTTGGGGGCGAATTCCTCGCGTGCAAATGCACGCTCCTTTGCTATGCCATGTCATTGGCTCTAAGCACTTCTGATTTGTCAGGCAGATGGTAGCTATGGTTTAAGGAACTTGCAAACAGGGCCTTCGAGAGCAGCATCCATGATGGTCTCCTCATTAGCACATGTCTATGGGGGAGACCTTGTAAGCGCTTAAGGCTCGGCGGAACCCATACCTGAATATTATGGGCTAGGGATGCCCATCGAGGGAGCACTGACGAAACGAGGGACAGCATGAAGTCTTCGATTCCCTTCGCCAGGCCTCGAGGTCCGTCTTCAATCCTCCTAGCCAAAATTCCCCCACCGAGCACTTGTTAACACGTCTGCTGCTCCTTTCAAGTAAATACGCCTTCGCTGCGTTCAGCATTACTTCGGTCACTTCTCATTCAGTGATTCTCTTCGAGGTGCGACAAGAGTGAACAGGCGATACCAAGTGGTATTTCATAATTTGGGAGCTCGGATACTCATTGCTCATCAAGGAGCCTTGGACCGCCATCAGTTGAAAGCAGTGCTCTGATGAAAGACAGCATTCGATGACATTCTAAGGGGAGCTCATTGGGATAGCACTCATGAAGGTGCTCCAGGGCACGAGGGTCTGTGCACTGCCACTGTTTCTGTAAATGCACTTCTAAGGAAAAGACCAATATGAAGTCCAAATGACGTGCCACCTTCTTGAAGTAGCCAAACAGCAACTTGCATCGTGCCATCTACGGCTGCATTAATCTCCCCAAAACTGACACATTGAGCATGCCGAAATGCAATAAAATATCTACCATTATGAATTGTGGTCGGAAGCAATGAGCTTGCTGTAGTTACGCCAGTAACTCACCCACAAAAGATGCCACCCAACTCGCACGCCAAACATCAGCTTTAGAGAATTTCATCCACCAAATACCATAGCAATCATGTGCATTATTGGCCGACTACGTCTTCACAGGTCTAACACTTGCACGCACTTGTAAATCCAGTTGTCCGAACTCAGTGTCCACCCACACATAATGTGGCATTTTCCATTCAATTTCCGGCTTCGAAAGTGGCAAAGTGTGGCTGCACCACTTCGACTACGCTGCTTGCCGCGATTGGCAGCTGAACATCTGCCTTCAACGTCTTTATTGCCCGCATTACCTCAACTCCAACTACCAACCCCATTTTATTGCAATCGTTGCATTCGACATTTCGTGGTGCAGCCGCACTACGTCTCACTTCACTGTGAAAGCAGAAATCGATGCCTGTACCCGGAAAGCTCGTACGCGTGTTCATTCATTCGACTATCAACCTGATGGCTTTGTAAATAAGCAGATCATCACTCAAACCTATCATGTTGTAAAGTTAGCCGCTGCCATAGAGAAGTGGTTTCGATTGTCCTAAGTGGAATGCGATAAATTTGTGTGTGTCCTCTTATCCACCATGTCGTGCACGTTCTCGAACACTACGCTTTCGCAATAAACCAAGAATTCGAGTTCATTTACTGCGCTCCTACTTCTCCTTGTTATCATCGAACGCGTGTTCATGCATGCGTTGAGGCGTTAAGAGCTCGAAAACAACAACCTGGTGCATTTCATCCATTATGAGGCAGCATTTGTGGCAGTGATTCTTCTCTCCACACCATCTGGTCCTCAGCTGATTTCCTATTAAGTAGACCGTGGTAAACAGGACACGAGGTAGGCACTTAGATGGACACTCAAAGATCTTGCATCTTGTAAATGCTTTTGAGCAGTGTCATGCAAATTGCACCCAACGTTGCGGTAAAGCTGCGCTTGGACATCCAGAGAGATGGGAATGCAAGCGAAGGCAAATTAGCAGAATCACCACAAATATGTCTGATCACTAAGTGCGACTGGTTGCGGCATGTGGACGGCATTGTGAGTGGAGATCGGTAGGCGCATCGTCCATCAGTGCTCAAACGGTGGAATGAGCTGCTTTCATTGAGACGCCACCAGAGCACGTCTCGTGGTTGAGGGAACTGGTGTGGCGCGACGAAACTCGGCAAAGGACTAAATACATTAGTGAGAGGTTGATTTTTGTCAACCTTTAATGGATGCTAAAGTGAATGTTTTGATGACGGGGATGATTTCGCTTAAACAATCGCGCCTTATAATCAAGTCTTCAACGCAGTGGTCAAATGCTATCTGACCACCTGGCTGACTCCTAGCTACCACTTCTGATCTTGCCTTAATAACTACGATGCATGATGGTTTCCATGCTCCCAGTATTCAGCGTGATTAACTTGACGTTCTCCACTTTTTAGAGATGCGCATGATGTTTGGCGGACGCGAAAACAGTGCAGTCGGGAGAAGCACCTTCAGCCTTATAAATCAAGAGAGCATTGACAGCTGGCAAGAATCATTTGCCAAAACAAAGTTGCCCTTCTTCAGTAAATTTACGACGAGGCTTGCTTTCCTGCACTCTATGGTGCCAATATAGGGCGCATGTTAGCAGTTCTGCCCGATTAAGCGTATTTGTGCTAGCCAACACTCATCTATAAGTGAAACCTACACATCTCTGGCACATGCAATCATTGCAATCGATTTCGCTTCGTTAACACGACTCGAATTATCAAAGTCAGATGCAAAGTGAGGTTGCAGCTGAAAACTCTTTACCAACTTGGCTATTGTATTTAAATGGGTACGATCGGCTAAGTCGCAGTGCAAGTAGTTGGTAAGGTACAGGAAAAGTTAAAGCCAACCCAGGTAAAGTGGTGACCAGTTGATGCACAAATACTGCCGACGAAAATTTGGAAAATCTGTGTAGGCTACTACCGCATTCTTCTTCCTCCGTCCCGAAGCCAACGAGTAGACGCCCGGTCTAGGGCGATAGCCGTAATCGGCTGCCACTTGAGCTGTTGGAAGGGTGATTCGCAAGTATTGGTGAGAAAAAGCGTTCGATCAAATGGGTTTGACGAAGGTGATGTGGCAAACAATTGCCTTGAGGGGGTTTACAAGGAAGGGCCGTGACAAGCTTGGGTGCAGTGAGCGGCGAAGCCGCAGCAAACGAGTCAAGGGTGAAAAGACAAAGGTGGGAGGGAGAGAGAGAGAGAGAGAGCGAAACAACGCTATCCACGCAGACGTGTCACCGCACCAGGTGCCCTCAGGCAGAGGTATCTGCCCCAAAGCCAGCATGCATTCTTGCGGTCCCCTTTAATCAACACTGCAAGCAAAACACCACCAAGTTCAGAGGGCTGGCGCACCGCTGGCTCAAGTGACGTCGCATACCCGATTATGGAGAGGCTGAGCAGCCCTGTGTCTCGCCACATGCAGCCCAATTCTTAATACCACTCGTCCTTTCCATTCCATGAGCGAAGAATTTGACCATGTGTTCTGAACATTTTGCACAGCAACCCACACCACCATAACATACGCCTTCGTCACAGCTCTGGTGTATCATGACAAGCTCTTCTTCTTCTTCCCCGACCATAAGTATCAAAAATGATTTCTGCACCTAGGAGCTATGGTGAATCGAAGGCAGACAGAATATCTTCTGCATGCAATGCCAAAGCATTAAGTGGCTCGGGACGGAGGAACGCGTAGCTAGTGCAGAGAAGCACTCAAGCGATAGCCTTGCACCATTCGAAATAACTCCTTTGCCTAACGCTAGCATCTTGTTGAGACGCATCATTTATACTTGTCTACCCTTGCCTCTCAAGTTCACCGTCTGCCCAAGTCCCTCCAATTCACGTTGTTTTAGCAGTCATGTCCCACACATGATGTGGTTTAGGCTTCAGTGCGCAATTCTGCACACCGGCATTCCAACTTTTGTCTTGTCGCCCATAGTGCGGAAGAGAGGCTGGTCGTTGAGCCCTGCATAAATCAAGCATGCGGCATCTAAAAATTTAATCAATATTTTACGCTACCCAACGTTACGGGACTTCCGCTTCATTCTGTTGATGTCAGCCATCCAAGGGACAAATGTTGGGCCGCAAGGTCTTAGCAGTTGGCGACGAGTGAGAAGTGAGGGTGCATCTCTCTTTGGAGACAATCGCAGGGCACCAATCAAGGGCTGTGCAAGGTGCCAGGCTAGCGGTTTCCATCATGCAGCCACGATATTTTGCACTCCTAGCTTTCAACTGCCTATTCTCTTGCGACTATGTTTACTTTGAGTGTTTCGTTAATAATTGACGCAAGTGGTGCAGCAACGCGATTTTTGGCGGATCCAGGCGTTTGACGTGCTCTGCAAAGCACGCCAAATGGGAGATAAGGCCTCAGCAGAGATTGGCAAGCTCCACGTAAGATTTAACTGGCTTTTGCATTCTATAGGGAGCAGACAAGTTCTTTGGGTGTGTCACAGTTAAGACTGAACGTCGGAGCCTACATCCACGCTTCGCGGACCTTTACTTTCTGTGCTCTCCTGACTAGTAATCCAAAATCCACTCATTGGCACATCTAATGCCATCGCTCATGACGCCAAAATGCAGCCATTGGAGTGAAATCCGCCTAGTCTGCTGACAAAAGGATCCCAAAACTGCATAACACTGTAAACATGCAAGCAGCATTGCACTGCCGATTAAAAACCGTCCTTGGCAGCAGTGCCTTAACGATACACACACAGCTGTTTCAATCCACGCCATAAATGCTGAAGGTGTGTTTTACGCCACTGGAGTGCGTAAAATTAAGCTGCTTCTTCTGTTCCTTCTTAGCTCCCTTCAGTGGAGACGAAGTTATGGGATGAAGCACCATTTAGTGCGAACCCTATTGTGGTTCCCTCTCACTTAATCCTGTACACACATCCACCCACACGACACGCAGATCCAACGTCGGTATCTGTGGCTGGTCTCTCATCAGTGGCTAGATCATCCAGCGAGACTCTAAGCAAGCAGCAAGCGCAATCGCATCAGCACCATCCGCCAACAACGGTGTCTTGCGAAGTCAACTTGCGAGCAAATTGGAGGAGCAGCTCACGCTCAACCGGTCTAGATGGCAGCACAAAATGAAATCCGCAGTAAATGCGAAATTGCTGACTCGGATAGTCGATATGGGAACGACCGCCTTAGCGGCGTACAATATTGTTGTTCCCTCCCCTATAAACCTATCAAATGCAAATTTACTCACAGGGCTTACTTTGTCCAAAAAGTGTGCTTGGTTTTACACGCACTTAGACAATCACTCTTTTCCTTCGCATCATGGAACAGAAGGGACCTAACTCCTTTCTGACACTGCACCTGTCCCTAATTTGTGCTAAGTCAACCAAATTTATGGTATCACTTTTTTATGATGCTGGCCAATGCGGCCGCTTCGCAGCTACTTAAAATCAGAGTCGTGTACACACGTAGATGTGCATTCCAACTTCTCTCTAATGAGATGATATGCTAACAAATGGCTAAGCTGCTAGCATGGGCAACGTCACGTAAAAATTACCAATAGATCAGTTGCTTAGCACAAGCAGCAATCAGCCAGGCGGATGAACAAGGGAGACAGAGTCAATAATGAAGAGGGGAAGATGTAGGGCCACCGCGATGCCGGTCCTTCCATGGCTGGCGTTGCGTTTCAAAGGGTACCGCTAGGGTTACACATTGTTTCAAATCCACTTTTGACGATTCAGCGGTCCAACGCAATCGAATGGAAGCTGTGCGCTAAGGTCGCATCATGTCGCACAGTCTTATTCCGCGACGGAATCGCATGCTGCCAAAAGGCAACTATTCAAAGATATTTCATACACCAACCTCTCCTTTTACGATCAAGTCGGTTAACTCAGGGGTGCCATGCAGCTATCAAACCACCGACTCACACAGTTGGGCCATGGAATTGACAAATCAGGACGGCGTCTTTGCAAGAAACTGTTGCATCGAACTGATTGTTGAATGAGGCCAAACAATGGCTATCCTTCCATTTTTCAACGGTTGTGTTGGTGTCAAAGCACGCGCAGGCTGAAAACTGCACGCTGCTGCTGCGAATACGCCGGTCCCGGTGCAGCCACAATTAACGGTCGCCTACACAATGGGCAATGCCTTTAACAGCTGCAAGTCAACTGCCACAACAGGGGACTACGTATGTCGTGTAAGTAGATAAACCGCGTTGTTGGTTCAATAAGCATATAGTCAAATGACTAGCGACAATACTTGGCTACAGTGGACCCACATCGTCTGGTCTTCCCACGACGAAAGTCATCGCATACCGTTGCTGGCTGCGTTCTCACTCAATAGAAACGCTTACACAAGGCAAATTCTCAGTGAATCCACTAGAATCGCCCTTTGATGATTAACGCCTAGAAAAAGTACTCGTACTAATATGAGCTGGAGGCGTCACAATGCGGGACTGGTTGATGGTTTAATTCTCTGCGCTTCCAAGTCATAGCCACTTAAGTGGTCAAGCCGTATGCTGGCTGGCGCAGTAGGATATGCTCCACTTCAGCGAAAGGGGCCTCATTCATCTTGAGACCTTAGCAGCTCGACGGCCCATGCACTCGTGCAATCCATCGTGAGCATCAAAGCATGCAATCGAAATCCACCATTGCATAGGCTTGACGTGCAAAAGGATGAAGCTCATGTGCGAATCTGCCATTGGCGAGCAGATTATGCTCTCGTCAGGCATTGTTGTTGCCTTTAAAGTGCAGCATTCATCCGTGAGGAAAGACGATGGCTGTGCAGCGCGATTGTCACCACTTTATCAGTCGATTCTATTCAGCGGCTGCAATTGCGCATCCTGCTCCGTAACAAAGGCTAGGAACGTACGTTCCGCAGCTCCCATCGTCTGTGAGTCATAACAGTAGGTGTGAAGTTGACGTCTAGGATGGAATTGCTGTCATCGGACGTCCACCCATCGATAATTATGCTTCCATCAGGAATCATGCACTTTGAATACTAATTCTACAGTAAGAATTGGGGATGATTGCAATACACTTGCGGGTGGACGGAAATAACTAGTAATCTGAGAAAAGGAGGCAATGTGATTCACAATAGTAAGAGCGTTGGTTACTTTACCTTTATCGAAATGAGGTTTAAGACAATAATGGAATGTGCCACAGAGTTCAAATTTTCTCTTTCTTCCTCTTCCATTGCTTTTAATCAAAATGACTGCAAAGTCGAATACCTAGGAAGCATTTTAAGCTAATTCCTGCAGAGGAATTAAATTACGTGTAGGAATCCTTGGCGTTTTGTCAGGCCGTATTTCAAACCGCAAGCCGCCACAAAAAGAGATGCTCCATTACCAGCAATTGCAAGCTACTTGACTGATAGCCACCGTTCACGCATATGTCACATGTAATACTGCAATGAGCTGAGCATTTAGTTCATTTTTCATTATTACTATTTATTTGTTCATTGTAATTTATTATGTTATTAATTATTATTATTATTTTGTTCACTAGGTACCCACCGTTGTATCCTCTAGACCATGTCTGTGGCATCGAGTTCCACCATATGTCGGTGATGCATGGTACTTCCATGTTACAATGCTGAAGGTGCACCCTCGGCAACTCACACGGGGATGACAACCTTGGTTGTTCGTTCCTCCCGTGCTCCATAGAGCGCAAGAGGTCAAGTTCATGCCAAATTAATTTAGACGGACTCAGTGCATTACGGCTTTGGAACAAAGAGCCTTTCGGGGCTACGGCTGTAAAGCATTCATTTTGTCAATTTTACTTTCACCGTGCTTAGTCTCAGATGCTGCAGAAGTCGAGGTCACTTCATAAGGCCGATTAATCTGACATGGGTCCATGCTTCAGCCTATCTGCGGAAAGCCATAGCAAACGAAAGTAGTGAAATCGCCAGCGGCCAGCTTGGTCTTTCTCCTTCAACCATGCACCCCAGCTTGTCGACAGCTGCAATCGTTGAAATTTAAAAGCATCCCCGAATCGGCGCTGGAAAGCGTTGCCTCTTTGTCGGGGAATGTTGCCAAAACTCTAGTGAGGAAGCCATTTGGCTGTAACCAACTTGCACAGGTTTCAGTGAATCCCCATTAAAAACAGGCTTATACTTTGCAGATTCTGCGAACATTCAAGCACTTAAGCTGTGCATGCTTGTGGGCCAATTCACTTAAGGTGATTCGCGAGTTACGCTTTATCTCACGGAAGAAATAACGGTTCGACTGGATTTGGGCGGTTTGGCGAGTCAGTCCATTCGTTTTCCTGCAAACTTCGCATGCCATGATGAGAAGCCTGAAGTGACCATGGTAAAACAGTTGTATTTGTTGTGCCTGCGCTGTTGCTAATGTCTCTTTTGAATGCTGAGGGCCACGCATCAGGCATCGAAACAAAGCCCGACAAACGACTGGAAACGTAGCTGGAATCGGCGACAGCTAACCCGAGAATTCGGACACCAAACAGAATTGATTGGATGCAAGGATTTGGTTGGAGGACATTCATGAATCACCGCAATCTCGGTGACTGGATTGGTCCTCTGTACAGGATTTGCTTCATCTTCGGCTTTTAGATAGAATTGCGAATTTTACGAGATTAACGCGTATAATGCACTTCATGGCCTTTTGGCACGATCTCCGCCATTGCTAGAAGTCTCCGTTGCACCAAGGTCCATAACGAAAGTACTGGCAAAACATTTGCTCCCTTCCCTAATGGTACAGCACTGGTTGAGAAAGCACCACCTCAATCGTTCCCTTGACGTGCAGTCAACCAACCCAGTCCACCTGCGCAAAATGAGTCTTACCTAGTCTTTAGGGGCAAGTTACACTGAAGAACATCTCCGATCGACTGCTGAACTTTGTGTTAGCAGACTTTATGCTTCACTTTTCACGCTCCCACGAGGCACGCCGCCTACCGACAAAAGAGTACAGACAAGTCACGAATATGGCTCGGTCCCACTGCCACCGTCCCACTTTCGGGTGGAAACCTACACCGCGCAGCCACTGTTCAGCTCGACTTACACACGCAGCAGCAGAGCGTCACAGGCTGCATAAAGAGTTGTCAACTACTAGTTTGGAAATGGGGCACAGATTACCATGCACAGAGTAAGGCACCAACAGCCATAAACGCCGAAATAAAATTGAGACAAAAAGAGAAATCGTTAGGTGCCAAGCGTAGATGGGTGAGTTGAGATTGTTCAGGTCAAGCATCTCTCAACCTTGATGGTTGCAGTTGGTGGAACGCCAATCCCAGTGCTACACCACCCCGTCCAGTCGTCCGCGTATGGTCAAAAGAGCAGCTCGGTGAAGGAGTCGCGAAAGCAGTGGATCGTAGTTGGGTCGTATGACGTCAGCCTCCCCATTAAAATATGCTGCCAAGTAATAGAGGCCGGATACTGGTTGTGTGTACGACTGAGTGTAGGGACGGATTCGTGTGCCTTTCTGCAGTATTCCCTTTATTTGATGGATGGCCGACTGCTCATTATTGCAGCGGAGTGTGAAGAAACACGGAATTGCGAGTGCTACATGAAGTGAGAGTGTGACGCCACCCCTGAACACTTTCATTGTTTCGTGGTGATGCGATGACCTGCTGCTCTGAGCAAAACGTCTTATTGACAGGGCCCATTGCAACTACAGTCAGAATGACAACACACGAAAGAGAGAGCCGTGTCAACGAAATCTGCTGCTGCCGCCACAAAGCATGAAGTGGAGACTGGCACAGAACGTCTTGCTGATCCTACTTACGTTTGATCCACTAAATAGAAACAGATTATTTCCTTGTCAGTTTTGTGCACAGGTGGCAGTTCTGCATTTCACAATTGTGCTGGGTTGTAAGAATTTTATCGGCTGGTGACGCCACCCCAACTCATTGTGCTGACGCTTGCAAAGTAATTTTACTTCCACAGCATGCCTGCAGTGAAACTTCACACAATCGCCACCCGCCGAATGGTAAGAGTTTATTCAAGGGACACTTTGCCACAAATGCTGACCTCCAGCACATGCTTGCAGATGGTCCGCGTTCGCTAAAGCTACTTGGTCGTGCACACAGCCATTCCTTTCGTTCCAACCCATTGATCAGTGGGCTGTGCGCGTCAAAGATTTCTCGTTGCATTGCCAGCTGCCATAGACTGCAGCGATCATTCTTCGCAAATTCAGAGAGCGAATGCCAACCTTCCTTGGTACCAATTTTCCAGTTGATTGCTAAGGAAACCTGCGCGCAGTCCAGATTGATTGAGGATCATGCAAGGTTTTTCTGTTACAGCATCTCGTTACAAGCGCTTTTGATAAACTGCGTCCCAGCGGTAAATGGCGTATGCACCGACCCAGCAACCACAGCAGTGTCACGTTGCTGCCGAAGCGTTGCCGACCAGCTAATTGTGAACAGACGTCTACTGCACAATCAGCTCTTCTAGCTAAGTGCTTTCATTCACCCGGTGAAGCACACATCTAAATGATTACCATTTGTGCATTAGTTCCGCAATCCTATAACTTTGGCTAAGTGCGTAAATTCACACGAGATATAGTGGATGTGAAGTGCTACCACATTCACCGAATTATGGCTTGAGACTACGAAACCATGGATGACTGCAGGACGCAACATGCAAGTATCTCAAACCGTTGTTTCCCAAAAGGGCATTCGTCGCTTCACTTGGCGATCAGCATGGTATATCGCCAGCATGATGTCCAATGACAGTGGCCAAAACGTGGTGCGGCTGAAGCAGAGCAAGGCCTGTTTGCCTGAGTAGAGCCGCAGGACCCAAGCTTGCTATTGGCGTAGAGGTTAAACTAACGCGTGAATGGCATCACTGGACTGCAGCGATAACGAATCAGCATGAGAAAATATCCCCCCCCCCGTTTATGAGTCCACATAACCCTCGACCTCCATATGGCTGCGTCACAACCCGATGCACATCGACTGACACACCGTGAGAAGATCCTCCGATTACTTCACCTGTAAGAATGTGCAATGACAGATTATTCAATTTTGGTACTCTGTTGTCAAATGGCCAGATCCTTAGAGGTTTGTGTAAAGAAGAACGTGTCATTGGCTAGAATGTGTTGAGGACAGAGACGTCCAGACGATCGCGTTATGCGTTTGCATGGATAAGGGCGTAAAGTGGCCGCACAACGGTTAGGAGCGTCCTGTGCCAGGGCGGACTGTTTCAGGCACACACGTATATTATTTAACAAAAACGCCCAGATGGGCCAGTTCATAGTAGTCTGCACCATTGCTCATACCTCCACTCAGAACTCTTTATGCGATACACGCACCTTCCTCGCGCTAGTCCTGCATAACCTCATCGGCTAACCCAATTTCGAAGATTAGGATTTCTCACAGTTAGATGAGTAGCTGAGCATGCAACATTTGTACGTCTACTAATATAAGCAGTTCTCTGACGTCTGCACCATTCACTTGGCTATGAGGAAAAGAGTATGTGGCTGACACCTCCGGCAAGGGGCTAATTTAGCCTGCACTTACTTCAGTCAGCAGATTTCTATGCGGAACCTAACATCCACATGCAGTCAGACCACGCATTCGCATATGATTGCTCGCAACGTCTGGACATTTCCCATGCAGCTATGAGGAGCGCAGTAATCAAAGACGACGATGACGAAGTCCTATGTATTCCTTTCGTGTCTCCCAAAATACAATCAACGAATGCATTTTGCTTGATTTTTAGTCAATCCACCTTACCAATGTGGTGTTCCATGCTTTCGTTTGTTTAGATGTGCCTTGGAAGGTCCGCGACTTGTCAATAATCAGAGATCCACAAGTGTACTATGTTCGTAGATTAGTCTAGCCAACTGACGTCATTCGCACAGTTGACCAGCGTTACTTAAGATGTTTGACATCCAAGCGGAAAGTCGATTGAGCATTCATTGGAGGCCAAACGTGTACAGGCACAATTTCACTTTCTTTCGCTCCTCTCGTCTGGTGGTAATGTGAAGGCCGGTCGCATCCTGTTCACAAGTGAATAGTGAAGCTTATCAAACGAAGGGACTTCCTGCAGTCTGTAGCACCGGATCGCACAAATGAGTGTCTGGTCTGCATTCCTTAATTGAGCCACACTTCCGCCACACACTCACGGTTATTCACGCGTTCCAAAGGTTCTTCACTGCACACACTTAAAACTCACAATCTGACCGGTGGGTCAGCGCTTCACCACGGTGGCGCACTGCCCGAATCCTTGACTCACAAAGGATGATTGCAACTCCCATCCCAGTTTGTGCTTTCATTTTCATGCACGATAGAGTGCCACTTAATCAACGAGACCATACAATGCAACTAAAGTAGGTAAATCACAAAATCACCAGCGTTGCACTCATTTGCTTGCTACACTATGCGCTCCAATCCAAATGCGCTGCAAACAATATCAATTTGACTTTTATGAGGCCGTTTAGCCCGCAGTGATAAGAGTCAAAACAAGCCTAATACGAATACACCTACTTTGAACAGACAGCCTAGTAGTTCTTTGTTTACTAAGAAATCGGAGAAGCAGGAGTGTGTGGAGCGGAATGAATGGCGTTGATGCGGTAGACAAGCTGGCCGAGATCCTTACTGTTGCGTTATTGCAAAACAGCATGTAGGAGAAATCGACCGCATCTTGTCATTCCTTTCTGCAGGCACGTGCTCGGACGATTCTTTGGACTGGTAGAGTCATGTGAGAGCGTTGAGTTGAAGGCTCAGGCACACCGGCGCTACCGCTGCCACCAAATCACAGACTTTTGAGCGCCCAGCATAAAGTTTCCTTTTCTCTTCAAGGTAAGGTAGGCCTATGTACTAATTTTATCCTTAACATTGTTTTTCGCTTCCATGTTCGATAAGCATTTTATTAAAGCACTAAATTTTACTACTTCGTTTATAAGTCTTGACTAGCGCGTTACTTACTAGGTGACCTGGGCAGAAAGCTTGTGTCTTGTGCATTGTTACAGACACGATTCATCGGCATGGCTTGTAATAGTCGTCTGTTTTTGCCGCTGCTAGGAACCTTCATAATTCTGCCCACTGCCAAGTGTTTGAACCTGTGGACAGACTTTGATTCTTCACAGCATATTATTTTGCATAAGGCGATGACTTCCGTCATCAGAGCCTTTTAGCAATGCAATGATAAATATCCCAGAGCCTTTAAATTAAAATGCAACCGTGTGACTTATTAATGCGTTTATGCACAATCACCAAACTGCGTCCCACGAATTAAGAGACAAGTACATGATTTTAAGCAGCTTGAAAATGGCAGTTCCCATAGAAGGTCAGTACCACGTGATTGAACCTGTGCGTAAATGAGCTCGCGATTGGAACAGGCGTAAATATGATATTGTTTTCCTTGTTCACCATCACAAAGCTATTGCTGAAGTCGCGGATAGCTTAAATTTGTAAAGGCGATTTGGTGGGGTGCAACACTATCATTAACAACCTATATCGAATCAAGTGACAGACTTATGGTGAAGGGCATATGGCTCTTCTGTAGCTTCAACCCTAGGCAATGTGCAAGACGATACATGGTTGGACGCATTTCCACTCCCTTTATCTACACCATACATTGTTCTCATTTAATGCCGGAAACTCGTATTGCTTTCACAAGACACTAAATTACTAAATTGGACTGATTGCATTTTAATCGTGATGATTATGCTGCTCAATTAACCTGACAGCCATGTTGATGAAAAAATCGTCAACCGCCTGCCGAATGTTTTGGTTTGTGTATGCATTGCAATAACAGAGATAATCCGTGGTCCATTATTTAAATAACGTTGGCTATTTCATTCAGTCTCACACACCTAAAATTCAGCAAGAACAAGTAAGAGCAAAGACCACTTGCCATTGCCAATGGGATTGACTGTCAGCAAACATCGTAGGATTTGCAGGAGTTAAAAGGGTTTAGCAAAATGCGTGCTCATATGCACTAACTCTTCCATGGCGAAATGTAATTCACACACCTACTTGCTTATGGTGTCCACACGTTAATTTAAGCGCACATTTGCTGCTATTGTGAACTTCATTTCTTGTCTTCATCGCGTCGACTTCTCGGCGCGACTACCTTTGCTGTGGTGGTTGAGAGAATTGGCTTACGACTGTCATGCTGCTAAAGCGTTGTTGTAACCAAAAGCTCATGCCAAAAAACGTTTAATCCGCTGCACCAGCAAATCGTAGTATTTTTTAATTACCCTCTTGCACCACAAGCAAAACACAATTGTAAATAAGAAGTACGAGGGATCGTCGCTGGAAGCGCTTTGAGGTCATTATTAATAGCGTCAAGAGCTAAAGCAAATTAAAGTCTCCAGTTAGTAACTGCATTAGCTCATTAGCGTCTTGATGCATGCCAGCGATGTAAGGCGGAGAAGTGGACAGAGATATAGGGAAAAAAATGCTGTAGAGAATGCAAGAGAACTGGCTTAATCAGAACCGCAAATCATTTTGCGTGCTGCAGTCAAATGCAAAATGAGTCGCATTCGTCCCAGCGCAAGCTTAGAGGCACCGCAGCAGTCAAAGAAGCTAAACGTCTCTATTAATTCCCCGCAGATTAGACCTACAATGTGAAGTTGGAACTAATCTTTTAGTCGGTTAGATGTTCTGTCATGGTAACAGTGCAAGCACGAATTAAATCTAGGGCTTTGCGAAGTGGTTGATTGACCTGAACGCATATTCCAGCGGCTGCCAGTCATGCTTCTGCTTATTCGAATTCGGGTAAGGGAAATTAGTTGATGAAGGAGGAAATTAAAGGAATAGATACTAGTGAGCACAAATTGAGGTAGACGAGGCTGTGTAGGTTTCAAAGCAAGTCCTGAATGTGTGGAAAGCGATTGGTGTTAGGGTAAACATATTTTATGAATGGTGTTGCGGACGTAGTCAGCCAGTAGGTATGATCAATGTCCCTGGTTAGAGAATTAAAAAAATGGGCACTCAAAACACTAGACTCTCCGATGCTTCCGCATAGTCGAAGTACAATCTTGTCAAACCCTCCCTTGCTGCAATGGCCGATGCCGTAGTGTATGTTGGACAGTACAAATGCGGCATGCATGGAAGTTCAGTAACACCTTGCTTGATGGTCTTATGTTAGACTTGACCTTTGATTTGGTCGATGCAGTGCAGCTAGGACCATAATAGCAGTATTTCTTTATGGCACGTTGCCAAAACTAGCTTCAACACTAAACTTTATTTAATAAATTAGCCAAAAGCTGCATTTAAAATAGGTGGAGTTTTTGCTCAACCAACATTAGCGGCATTGATAATCTTTTTCGGCATGAAAACATATGTGACATTTCGCTGTTGTCACTGTCAGGGACACATTTAGTGCCACTGTCGATGCCGTTTGCTTAAATCGTTGCTTTGATAATGAGAACTTATCGGATGCCTTCTCTGCTGTCTAGTTGCAGCATAGGTTTTTCATCAGGCGAGTAGTAAGTGTAACAGTTCGAGAAAGGCCTCTTTTGGCGGGTAAAATAATGCGCATTGAGTTTCCACTGTCGTTTTATTGCTGCAAAGCCTAAGCGCTGCAGTCGCGGTGAAGTCCTTTGGAGGTAATTTGGAAGTGTGACTCAATGTCTGCATTGATGATGTATCAGCACAGAGGGAGAATGCCATGACGGTGTAGCAACTGCACTCTATACTCTCATTTTTATGCATTACATCTACCAATTCGAGTCGTGGAATTCGAATTTCTCCAAATTAGCCCTCTGAAGAGCCTTGTATTGTCTTGATTGCGCATCGTTTTCAATTATTTTAACGTCTACAAGGCGAATACTTTCCCACTGCTTGTTGAAGGGCACTTGAAACTAACCTGAATTTGGTGATGGAAATGATCTTTCCAATCATTTGCTCCTCACCCTGTGTCTCTCACCGTCCCAACCTCTTTCCTCTCCTAGTATCGTGCGCCTGTTTATGTATTTCCGTTCGCTGAGCTAAAAAGGCCATTTTGTTAATTAAC
Organism: Taenia pisiformis; assembly: GCA_023968675.1. NCBI lineage: Eukaryota > Metazoa > Platyhelminthes > Cestoda > Cyclophyllidea > Taeniidae > Taenia > Taenia pisiformis. The sequence continues at coordinate 16,043,345 of CM043735.1, read as the reverse complement.
TCTCATCTGTGCGTGCACTTTGAAAACACATTCGGTCTCTTCCAGCGCAGTCTCGTGAGCCTCGATGATTGTTTGAATGAGTTAATTGGCGTCGTCGTCCCCTTGCACTGAAGAAATTAACAGACAATGCTTTTTTAAAGAGTCCATAGGCCCGAGTGCATTCCACACCTTTCCCTTTCTATGACTTAATGGATAGCCTGATATTTCAAATACTCGATTTCGCTGCGAATTAAGTAGTTATTAATGTATTTCACAGTAAACTGCATGCAGCAGTGCTCAGTCTGCCCCGGTAGTCGGGATGATCTTTGACCTCCTGAAGGAACCAATGTAACATTCATGGTTCAGAGAAAACATGAATGCGCAAAGGTAGATAAAGGGAACTACAGTCTACAAGAAGCATTGATAAGTCGAAGCACTTCGCAAAACTGCTGTCTTATCGGTACCTTGAACCAACGGATAAAATAGACTTGATGCCATACGTAGTGACAAACGAATTTTCGCATTCATTTGGTTTGTTTGCTCAGCCTACAGTGAGCAAAAGGCAGGTGAGAGGGCTGAACTTTCCCTAATTTTCTCCATAAATCGCATTCATTTCTGCAACATGGTAATGGGCACAAGGAATGCCCCTTCACACCAGCTTCATCATATCCATCAATCAGCTTCTCTTGGTTCCTACCTTCTACCGCCCATTACGTAGAAACCAAAATGTCCAGAACAGCTTTGCTATCTAACACTAATGCGGAAAGGATGAGAGATAAACTAAAAGTCATTTAAAATGCAGGTCCGATTACAATCGAATGTTGTAGATTGGTGGTGCTGGTGGCGATCGCTCCCAAACGTGGTGGACACTGCTTGCATTAGTGCTTATGTGCCTATTAACGTGATTACTTGGATTTCAAAATAATTTTTTATACGGGTTGGTCTCGTCAAGGCGTTGACAAAAAGCACATGCCTAAGCTCAAAGCTAGAAGTTAAGGATGTTATCAATTGTCTGTAGGTATCCCTACAGAGCTACTTACGATGACAATTTTTGAGATGTTATGTGGGTATTTGCATAGCTCTATATAATTAGCGATAATCGGCAAGTTTCGAAACCATAAATTTTGTTACTTCTTGTGGATGTCAATGTACTTTGGAGTTCCGATTATAATTATGGCACGTGCTCATTGGCATAATATCGGCTTTAAATAGAGGCCTAAACTTAATAAAGTGAAAGACCATTTATGTTGAGCAGATGGAACGCTCAGCAGTTTCATTTTTTAGGTATAATACCATACAATCAGCGGGGTGAAATGCATAGTAGAAGAAAACCTTGTAAGATAATGCCGTACAGCATTGACCTTGCTCAATCGCAGGTTTCACTAGAACAGTTAATGTAAAACAAGCATCCTAAAATTAAACTGCCACGCACACCATCGCCTTCGTAGTGAGCTCCAGATTGAGGGAATTTCAGAAGTCAGTATTTCGTTGGGATGCGTTTCCTGCTAAACAACGATTCTGTTATGGTAAGGCCGGACAAAAATTTGAATGCATTTAGGCTCATGATAAGGAATGTCACTAAAAATGGTCGTCTTCTCGTAACGGCATTGATTTGTCGTTACGTCTTTACAATCAGCGTTAGCAAGACGACCGGATGAATATTTAGCCTCAGTGGTTATTGCTTGTGACATGCGCGCAGGTAATTAGATCGAATGGTTTTGTTGACTTTTGATTGGAGACAACCCAATCCATAGAAGTGATGCTGACTTCTCACAAGAGTTTCGGTTCGAATAGATATCACCATTAGCATTCGCATTTAGCACAACTATCATTGGCAGCCATGATTTGGCTTGAAACAAACTCGCATGTTGATGCCTCTTAACAAGTGCCAGGCGGAGTGCAGTAGATGTTCTGGTTGCACAAAGAAGTTATAACCAATTAAGTTAAGTTATGAGGTTGACTTTAGCCGGTTTAAAACTGATAGCAGCCTAGTCAGTGTGTTAAAAATGTCATTAAAACAAAAACATCCAAATAAGAAAGCCATGATTAATTTGTCTAGCATTTGCCAGTATAGACAGTCGTTTCACGCCATCAAAACCATTCGCTGGTGCAAACAATGATGTCAAAAGATTAAGCTAATGATTTGTGAAGCACATAAATACGCGGTGAAAGTGGTACACTCTATGCACCTACACAGTTGGTTAGTACCTCTGATACGCAGCATGGTGTCGCACTTGCGTCTGGCCTGCCTTCTTCTATTTGTATTTATTTTTAATCGAGTGTCCCCTGCTGTGGTAACGGATGGTAAAACTGCACGGAAGCTGGAAGCGGACCTATTTGAGGCACCTGGTCCTCTAGAAGATGGGCCATTGACTGAGTTAGAGGAGGACCTCTTGATGGAACAATCCGGTAAAGCCAGTAAGAGGAGGATCATCCTCATGCCAGCTGGATGGCATCGCTTTCGGCAAAGGCTCAAGCGTACTTTTCGACGAATCGGCAATGGTATCCGGAATTTCTTCAAAAGGCATGGCAAATCCCTAATCCCCCTTGTTATCAAGGGCGTTGGGAGATTAATCCGAAGAGGAAAATAGCTTTGTAAGTTAATTCTTGTGAAGCTTTCACCTCTCAAGGGGGATTTCAAGATACCCAAATACACCTAAATGTGATTGACTAAATCTATCTGAACCTTGAATGATTTGGTTGCACGGACTGTTGCAAAGCATTTCGTTATAAGGCGATAGTTCAGCATTAGCCTAGTTGTTAAGGAGGACGTTGAATGCTCTAACTACTTGCAAACAATAGTGTTACCTCTTTAGTCAATATTGAAAAAATGGCAGTGGTTTTAAGGTGGTATCAATTACCATTGATGCAGGATATTTGTACTTTGGTTGAGTTGGATAAAATAACACTTACTCCAAAGCAAATATTGCTGAGAGTTTGATCTGCAACCGTTCATAATAGTACGAATGCCGGGTTCGAGTTGCATTTTGGCAATTACTTATGTCTCGAGCACTACACGATGCAACTTAGTGGAGTGATGTTGCATTTTGTGGCCTGATGGCGTCTAAGAACAATATGCACGGCCCTTTTCTCACACTAAATGGTCAGTCGTGCATTTGTTTATCGTTCTAAAGCCACCATTTATGCGTGTGAGCCAACTAAATAGGCGCAGTAATGCCGTGGAGAGTAAATACAGCGAAAATAATTAAGCTACCATCATTTAGCACTTAGTTGCATTAATGAATGCGTAAACAGCTGCCAAGCGGCAAGCAGCACAAACACCAAAGATGATGAAGGATAACTGTACAAATTCAACCACTTAAGCAATCATTGATAAATGATATAATTGCTAATAAATAGTCACTTACTTTTCTCAGTCTAACTGCTATAAGTTAAAGCAATTCGTTCTTCGTTCAATCCAAATGCGGTAAAATTAAGGTTCCCTTGCTTATCGACCATTAGGAGTGGTTTAATGTGAACATACAAATTATCAATAAGGATTGAAGTTCGTACACCTTGGGCACCGGATGTCCACGCATAAGTGTGTGTCGGATTGCAGAATCCCTTCGGGGCCTAAGGATGCCTGAAGCAAGTGAGACTGGGAATCTTACTTAGGTTACAATGCCTGTAAGTGCAAAACGATGGTTCTTCATCGTCCTGGAATGGCGACTAATGCCAATAGTACACCAAATTGTTGGCTTTTAAATTAAAACTTATATTCTAATGCACCCATTCTATTATTAAAAGGATGATTTGCTTCGGTGTAGGAACCGCGTGATTGGAAAGATATTCTAAGTTGGAGTGATTGCAAGCGCTGCGGTAATCGACGAAGAAGGCCATACTGATGCATTAGGGTTTGGTGTTTAACTGTTGGGGAACACTTACGTGGTTGCCATTTCCTGCACCCCCAATGACGTCTTTGTCCCCCAGAAAGCGCGCATTTTAACCTCCAAAGCACAATACTGTCTGATTTTGAGCATTGATAATATAATTTCTAGGACAAATGCGTTCGTGTGCGCAACTTGATAAAAAGCATTACATTCTCACGATCCTGGTGTCGCTCAGTTTGTGCTGTCATCGAATACCCAAACACAGCGTCCGGTTTTCAATCAGATTATTTAATTAAAAGGTGCGTTATTTCCTTTGTGTTCGTGTACAAGCGAGGTGTAAGCCGTATTGTCCGACCTCATAGTTATTGCTGCTGTGGGCGGTGCTGCAGGCGTGGCATTAGTTTCTGCATCGAATGGAAGCGTGCGATTTGCAAATCGCTGCTGATAGCACCGATTCAATCCACACATCGTTATTTGCTGAGTTGACTGAATGCTGCAAAAGTGTACCATCACCTACATTTCTTGTCATCTACACCTTCACCTTTGTGCTTATCTGGTTAATTTCGTAGCTTAACTGTTACACTCGTCCTTCCATCCGGCTGTTTAAATATTACCTTAATAACCAGTCCATCGCATCGCTATCCACACCAAGCAGTGGCAAGGCAGGGAAAGGAAAATGGCAATTAAATTTAGTGCACATGCGATAAAATTCGGGTATTTACTTAACCTCAAGCCGGAGAAAGAACAGCAACAAAGCGCACGCTTTGATCGTCTTTGTGGAGCTTACGCTGCTAAAATAAAAGGCATCCTTTCTTTGCCGGTTGGGGCAAATTAGAGGTGGTCCAAGACCATGCACTGACGACGCTTTGGCTCACCATTAATTGTCGCCTGTAACAGAGCTTCTGACTTCTGCTTCTGAACAACCGGGTTGTCGTAGAGACCGACAACTAGCTTGCAGAAGAGCAAGGTGTAACCATAATTTAGGATAACGACTTGCCTTGGATAGGTGGTGATGAGGACAATGATGGTGGCCGAGTATCGAAATTATGCATTTTGCAGAAAGGGCATCGGCATCACCATCTTAATGTGTGTCCGTGACGACAAATAAAGTAAAGGCAAGCGGCAAGGGCCTAAGAACAATAACACTATTTTAAACAAAAAGGGATAGGAAATTGTTGTCCGTTCAAAAGCTGGCCTTCACGCTTTCAATATAAAATATAATAAAAATTAAAAAAACCCTAACTACGATAGAGTGGGAGGGAGGCGTTGTATACTCCCCAAAAATTTCCGACAATATGTCGATTACAAGTTCAAGATTGCACGTTATCAACACACATTCATTCTGATGGCGATCAGTGCACTATTCTTAAGGGCAGTGTTTCCCTTGCATTCGGGGAGGTGCTTAAAACAATAACTTCCACGCGTTTCTCGCTACCACAGGGACGAAATTTGTCATTTTTTACACAAGACTTGGTGCCACACAATATCAGAGGTGTTCGTTGTGCTAAGCTAAACTTTTGCATTTTACTGTGAAATGCTTTCGTTAAGTCAGAAATAATAACACACGGTGCATATTTATGATTGCAGATAATTAGTCCGATGCCACCATGTCATGCAGTATTGCAACGTAGAAGCCGATAACACTAAAAGTAAAACCAAATGTTTCATTAACACTACAAGCCTGATGGAATGTAAAAATTAATTTAATTTTATGCTGGCAACTCACTGGAGTCTGCAAACCGGTGGCATGAACTTCCGTCCGTGAAGAAAAAACGAGCATTAAATGACAGAGCAAACAGCATTATTTACCATGTTGCAGAAATGAATGCGATTTATGGAGAAAATTAGGGAAAGTTCAGCCCTCTCACCTGCCTTTTGCTCACTGTAGGCTGAGCAAACAAACCAAATGAATGCGAAAATTCGTTTGTCACTACGTATGGCATCAAGTCTATTTTATCCGTTGGTTCAAGGTACCGATAAGACAGCAGTTTTGCGAAGTGCTTCGACTTATCAATGCTTCTTGTAGACTGTAGTTCCCTTTATCTACCTTTGCGCATTCATGTTTTCTCTGAACCATGAATGTTACATTGGTTCCTTCAGGAGGTCAAAGATCATCCCGACTACCGGGGCAGACTGAGCACTGCTGCATGCAGTTTACTGTGAAATACATTAATAACTACTTAATTCGCAGCGAAATCGAGTATTTGAAATATCAGGCTATCCATTAAGTCATAGAAAGGGAAAGGTGTGGAATGCACTCGGGCCTATGGACTCTTTAAAAAAGCATTGTCTGTTAATTTCTTCAGTGCAAGGGGACGACGACGCCAATTAACTCATTCAAACAATCATCGAGGCTCACGAGACTGCGCTGGAAGAGACCGAATGTGTTTTCAAAGTGCACGCACAGATGAGAGTTAATTAACAAAATGGCCTTTTTAGCTCAGCGAACGGAAATACATAAACAGGCGCACGATACTAGGAGAGGAAAGAGGTTGGGACGGTGAGAGACACAGGGTGAGGAGCAAATGATTGGAAAGATCATTTCCATCACCAAATTCAGGTTAGTTTCAAGTGCCCTTCAACAAGCAGTGGGAAAGTATTCGCCTTGTAGACGTTAAAATAATTGAAAACGATGCGCAATCAAGACAATACAAGGCTCTTCAGAGGGCTAATTTGGAGAAATTCGAATTCCACGACTCGAATTGGTAGATGTAATGCATAAAAATGAGAGTATAGAGTGCAGTTGCTACACCGTCATGGCATTCTCCCTCTGTGCTGATACATCATCAATGCAGACATTGAGTCACACTTCCAAATTACCTCCAAAGGACTTCACCGCGACTGCAGCGCTTAGGCTTTGCAGCAATAAAACGACAGTGGAAACTCAATGCGCATTATTTTACCCGCCAAAAGAGGCCTTTCTCGAACTGTTACACTTACTACTCGCCTGATGAAAAACCTATGCTGCAACTAGACAGCAGAGAAGGCATCCGATAAGTTCTCATTATCAAAGCAACGATTTAAGCAAACGGCATCGACAGTGGCACTAAATGTGTCCCTGACAGTGACAACAGCGAAATGTCACATATGTTTTCATGCCGAAAAAGATTATCAATGCCGCTAATGTTGGTTGAGCAAAAACTCCACCTATTTTAAATGCAGCTTTTGGCTAATTTATTAAATAAAGTTTAGTGTTGAAGCTAGTTTTGGCAACGTGCCATAAAGAAATACTGCTATTATGGTCCTAGCTGCACTGCATCGACCAAATCAAAGGTCAAGTCTAACATAAGACCATCAAGCAAGGTGTTACTGAACTTCCATGCATGCCGCATTTGTACTGTCCAACATACACTACGGCATCGGCCATTGCAGCAAGGGAGGGTTTGACAAGATTGTACTTCGACTATGCGGAAGCATCGGAGAGTCTAGTGTTTTGAGTGCCCATTTTTTTAATTCTCTAACCAGGGACATTGATCATACCTACTGGCTGACTACGTCCGCAACACCATTCATAAAATATGTTTACCCTAACACCAATCGCTTTCCACACATTCAGGACTTGCTTTGAAACCTACACAGCCTCGTCTACCTCAATTTGTGCTCACTAGTATCTATTCCTTTAATTTCCTCCTTCATCAACTAATTTCCCTTACCCGAATTCGAATAAGCAGAAGCATGACTGGCAGCCGCTGGAATATGCGTTCAGGTCAATCAACCACTTCGCAAAGCCCTAGATTTAATTCGTGCTTGCACTGTTACCATGACAGAACATCTAACCGACTAAAAGATTAGTTCCAACTTCACATTGTAGGTCTAATCTGCGGGGAATTAATAGAGACGTTTAGCTTCTTTGACTGCTGCGGTGCCTCTAAGCTTGCGCTGGGACGAATGCGACTCATTTTGCATTTGACTGCAGCACGCAAAATGATTTGCGGTTCTGATTAAGCCAGTTCTCTTGCATTCTCTACAGCATTTTTTTCCCTATATCTCTGTCCACTTCTCCGCCTTACATCGCTGGCATGCATCAAGACGCTAATGAGCTAATGCAGTTACTAACTGGAGACTTTAATTTGCTTTAGCTCTTGACGCTATTAATAATGACCTCAAAGCGCTTCCAGCGACGATCCCTCGTACTTCTTATTTACAATTGTGTTTTGCTTGTGGTGCAAGAGGGTAATTAAAAAATACTACGATTTGCTGGTGCAGCGGATTAAACGTTTTTTGGCATGAGCTTTTGGTTACAACAACGCTTTAGCAGCATGACAGTCGTAAGCCAATTCTCTCAACCACCACAGCAAAGGTAGTCGCGCCGAGAAGTCGACGCGATGAAGACAAGAAATGAAGTTCACAATAGCAGCAAATGTGCGCTTAAATTAACGTGTGGACACCATAAGCAAGTAGGTGTGTGAATTACATTTCGCCATGGAAGAGTTAGTGCATATGAGCACGCATTTTGCTAAACCCTTTTAACTCCTGCAAATCCTACGATGTTTGCTGACAGTCAATCCCATTGGCAATGGCAAGTGGTCTTTGCTCTTACTTGTTCTTGCTGAATTTTAGGTGTGTGAGACTGAATGAAATAGCCAACGTTATTTAAATAATGGACCACGGATTATCTCTGTTATTGCAATGCATACACAAACCAAAACATTCGGCAGGCGGTTGACGATTTTTTCATCAACATGGCTGTCAGGTTAATTGAGCAGCATAATCATCACGATTAAAATGCAATCAGTCCAATTTAGTAATTTAGTGTCTTGTGAAAGCAATACGAGTTTCCGGCATTAAATGAGAACAATGTATGGTGTAGATAAAGGGAGTGGAAATGCGTCCAACCATGTATCGTCTTGCACATTGCCTAGGGTTGAAGCTACAGAAGAGCCATATGCCCTTCACCATAAGTCTGTCACTTGATTCGATATAGGTTGTTAATGATAGTGTTGCACCCCACCAAATCGCCTTTACAAATTTAAGCTATCCGCGACTTCAGCAATAGCTTTGTGATGGTGAACAAGGAAAACAATATCATATTTACGCCTGTTCCAATCGCGAGCTCATTTACGCACAGGTTCAATCACGTGGTACTGACCTTCTATGGGAACTGCCATTTTCAAGCTGCTTAAAATCATGTACTTGTCTCTTAATTCGTGGGACGCAGTTTGGTGATTGTGCATAAACGCATTAATAAGTCACACGGTTGCATTTTAATTTAAAGGCTCTGGGATATTTATCATTGCATTGCTAAAAGGCTCTGATGACGGAAGTCATCGCCTTATGCAAAATAATATGCTGTGAAGAATCAAAGTCTGTCCACAGGTTCAAACACTTGGCAGTGGGCAGAATTATGAAGGTTCCTAGCAGCGGCAAAAACAGACGACTATTACAAGCCATGCCGATGAATCGTGTCTGTAACAATGCACAAGACACAAGCTTTCTGCCCAGGTCACCTAGTAAGTAACGCGCTAGTCAAGACTTATAAACGAAGTAGTAAAATTTAGTGCTTTAATAAAATGCTTATCGAACATGGAAGCGAAAAACAATGTTAAGGATAAAATTAGTACATAGGCCTACCTTACCTTGAAGAGAAAAGGAAACTTTATGCTGGGCGCTCAAAAGTCTGTGATTTGGTGGCAGCGGTAGCGCCGGTGTGCCTGAGCCTTCAACTCAACGCTCTCACATGACTCTACCAGTCCAAAGAATCGTCCGAGCACGTGCCTGCAGAAAGGAATGACAAGATGCGGTCGATTTCTCCTACATGCTGTTTTGCAATAACGCAACAGTAAGGATCTCGGCCAGCTTGTCTACCGCATCAACGCCATTCATTCCGCTCCACACACTCCTGCTTCTCCGATTTCTTAGTAAACAAAGAACTACTAGGCTGTCTGTTCAAAGTAGGTGTATTCGTATTAGGCTTGTTTTGACTCTTATCACTGCGGGCTAAACGGCCTCATAAAAGTCAAATTGATATTGTTTGCAGCGCATTTGGATTGGAGCGCATAGTGTAGCAAGCAAATGAGTGCAACGCTGGTGATTTTGTGATTTACCTACTTTAGTTGCATTGTATGGTCTCGTTGATTAAGTGGCACTCTATCGTGCATGAAAATGAAAGCACAAACTGGGATGGGAGTTGCAATCATCCTTTGTGAGTCAAGGATTCGGGCAGTGCGCCACCGTGGTGAAGCGCTGACCCACCGGTCAGATTGTGAGTTTTAAGTGTGTGCAGTGAAGAACCTTTGGAACGCGTGAATAACCGTGAGTGTGTGGCGGAAGTGTGGCTCAATTAAGGAATGCAGACCAGACACTCATTTGTGCGATCCGGTGCTACAGACTGCAGGAAGTCCCTTCGTTTGATAAGCTTCACTATTCACTTGTGAACAGGATGCGACCGGCCTTCACATTACCACCAGACGAGAGGAGCGAAAGAAAGTGAAATTGTGCCTGTACACGTTTGGCCTCCAATGAATGCTCAATCGACTTTCCGCTTGGATGTCAAACATCTTAAGTAACGCTGGTCAACTGTGCGAATGACGTCAGTTGGCTAGACTAATCTACGAACATAGTACACTTGTGGATCTCTGATTATTGACAAGTCGCGGACCTTCCAAGGCACATCTAAACAAACGAAAGCATGGAACACCACATTGGTAAGGTGGATTGACTAAAAATCAAGCAAAATGCATTCGTTGATTGTATTTTGGGAGACACGAAAGGAATACATAGGACTTCGTCATCGTCGTCTTTGATTACTGCGCTCCTCATAGCTGCATGGGAAATGTCCAGACGTTGCGAGCAATCATATGCGAATGCGTGGTCTGACTGCATGTGGATGTTAGGTTCCGCATAGAAATCTGCTGACTGAAGTAAGTGCAGGCTAAATTAGCCCCTTGCCGGAGGTGTCAGCCACATACTCTTTTCCTCATAGCCAAGTGAATGGTGCAGACGTCAGAGAACTGCTTATATTAGTAGACGTACAAATGTTGCATGCTCAGCTACTCATCTAACTGTGAGAAATCCTAATCTTCGAAATTGGGTTAGCCGATGAGGTTATGCAGGACTAGCGCGAGGAAGGTGCGTGTATCGCATAAAGAGTTCTGAGTGGAGGTATGAGCAATGGTGCAGACTACTATGAACTGGCCCATCTGGGCGTTTTTGTTAAATAATATACGTGTGTGCCTGAAACAGTCCGCCCTGGCACAGGACGCTCCTAACCGTTGTGCGGCCACTTTACGCCCTTATCCATGCAAACGCATAACGCGATCGTCTGGACGTCTCTGTCCTCAACACATTCTAGCCAATGACACGTTCTTCTTTACACAAACCTCTAAGGATCTGGCCATTTGACAACAGAGTACCAAAATTGAATAATCTGTCATTGCACATTCTTACAGGTGAAGTAATCGGAGGATCTTCTCACGGTGTGTCAGTCGATGTGCATCGGGTTGTGACGCAGCCATATGGAGGTCGAGGGTTATGTGGACTCATAAACGGGGGGGGGGATATTTTCTCATGCTGATTCGTTATCGCTGCAGTCCAGTGATGCCATTCACGCGTTAGTTTAACCTCTACGCCAATAGCAAGCTTGGGTCCTGCGGCTCTACTCAGGCAAACAGGCCTTGCTCTGCTTCAGCCGCACCACGTTTTGGCCACTGTCATTGGACATCATGCTGGCGATATACCATGCTGATCGCCAAGTGAAGCGACGAATGCCCTTTTGGGAAACAACGGTTTGAGATACTTGCATGTTGCGTCCTGCAGTCATCCATGGTTTCGTAGTCTCAAGCCATAATTCGGTGAATGTGGTAGCACTTCACATCCACTATATCTCGTGTGAATTTACGCACTTAGCCAAAGTTATAGGATTGCGGAACTAATGCACAAATGGTAATCATTTAGATGTGTGCTTCACCGGGTGAATGAAAGCACTTAGCTAGAAGAGCTGATTGTGCAGTAGACGTCTGTTCACAATTAGCTGGTCGGCAACGCTTCGGCAGCAACGTGACACTGCTGTGGTTGCTGGGTCGGTGCATACGCCATTTACCGCTGGGACGCAGTTTATCAAAAGCGCTTGTAACGAGATGCTGTAACAGAAAAACCTTGCATGATCCTCAATCAATCTGGACTGCGCGCAGGTTTCCTTAGCAATCAACTGGAAAATTGGTACCAAGGAAGGTTGGCATTCGCTCTCTGAATTTGCGAAGAATGATCGCTGCAGTCTATGGCAGCTGGCAATGCAACGAGAAATCTTTGACGCGCACAGCCCACTGATCAATGGGTTGGAACGAAAGGAATGGCTGTGTGCACGACCAAGTAGCTTTAGCGAACGCGGACCATCTGCAAGCATGTGCTGGAGGTCAGCATTTGTGGCAAAGTGTCCCTTGAATAAACTCTTACCATTCGGCGGGTGGCGATTGTGTGAAGTTTCACTGCAGGCATGCTGTGGAAGTAAAATTACTTTGCAAGCGTCAGCACAATGAGTTGGGGTGGCGTCACCAGCCGATAAAATTCTTACAACCCAGCACAATTGTGAAATGCAGAACTGCCACCTGTGCACAAAACTGACAAGGAAATAATCTGTTTCTATTTAGTGGATCAAACGTAAGTAGGATCAGCAAGACGTTCTGTGCCAGTCTCCACTTCATGCTTTGTGGCGTCTCTCTCTTTCGTGTGTTGTCATTCTGACTGTAGTTGCAATAGGCCTTGTCAATAAGACGTTTTGCTCAGAGCAGTAGGTCGTCGCATCACCACGGAGTAATGAAAGGGTTCAGGGGTGGCATCACACTCTCACTTCATGTAGCACTCGCAATTCCGTGTTTCTTCACACTCCGCTGCAATAATGAGCAGTCGGCCATCCATCAAATAAAGGGAATACTGCAGAAAGGCACACGAATCCGTCCCTACACTCAGTCGTACACACAACCAGTATCCGGCCTCTATTACTTGGCAGCATATTTTAATGGGGAGGCTGACGTCATACGACCCAACTACGATCCACTGCTTTCGCGACTCCTTCACCGAGCTGCTCTTTTGACCATACGCGGACGACTGGACGGGGTGGTGTAGCACTGGGATTGGCGTTCCACCAACTGCAACCATCAAGGTTGAGAGATGCTTGACCTGAACAATCTCAACTCACCCATCTACGCTTGGCACCTAACGATTTCTCTTTTTGTCTCAATTTTATTTCGGCGTTTATGGCTGTTGGTGCCTTACTCTGTGCATGGTAATCTGTGCCCCATTTCCAAACTAGTAGTTGACAACTCTTTATGCAGCCTGTGACGCTCTGCTGCTGCGTGTGTAAGTCGAGCTGAACAGTGGCTGCGCGGTGTAGGTTTCCACCCGAAAGTGGGACGGTGGCAGTGGGACCGAGCCATATTCGTGACTTGTCTGTACTCTTTTGTCGGTAGGCGGCGTGCCTCGTGGGAGCGTGAAAAGTGAAGCATAAAGTCTGCTAACACAAAGTTCAGCAGTCGATCGGAGATGTTCTTCAGTGTAACTTGCCCCTAAAGACTAGGTAAGACTCATTTTGCGCAGGTGGACTGGGTTGGTTGACTGCACGTCAAGGGAACGATTGAGGTGGTGCTTTCTCAACCAGTGCTGTACCATTAGGGAAGGGAGCAAATGTTTTGCCAGTACTTTCGTTATGGACCTTGGTGCAACGGAGACTTCTAGCAATGGCGGAGATCGTGCCAAAAGGCCATGAAGTGCATTATACGCGTTAATCTCGTAAAATTCGCAATTCTATCTAAAAGCCGAAGATGAAGCAAATCCTGTACAGAGGACCAATCCAGTCACCGAGATTGCGGTGATTCATGAATGTCCTCCAACCAAATCCTTGCATCCAATCAATTCTGTTTGGTGTCCGAATTCTCGGGTTAGCTGTCGCCGATTCCAGCTACGTTTCCAGTCGTTTGTCGGGCTTTGTTTCGATGCCTGATGCGTGGCCCTCAGCATTCAAAAGAGACATTAGCAACAGCGCAGGCACAACAAATACAACTGTTTTACCATGGTCACTTCAGGCTTCTCATCATGGCATGCGAAGTTTGCAGGAAAACGAATGGACTGACTCGCCAAACCGCCCAAATCCAGTCGAACCGTTATTTCTTCCGTGAGATAAAGCGTAACTCGCGAATCACCTTAAGTGAATTGGCCCACAAGCATGCACAGCTTAAGTGCTTGAATGTTCGCAGAATCTGCAAAGTATAAGCCTGTTTTTAATGGGGATTCACTGAAACCTGTGCAAGTTGGTTACAGCCAAATGGCTTCCTCACTAGAGTTTTGGCAACATTCCCCGACAAAGAGGCAACGCTTTCCAGCGCCGATTCGGGGATGCTTTTAAATTTCAACGATTGCAGCTGTCGACAAGCTGGGGTGCATGGTTGAAGGAGAAAGACCAAGCTGGCCGCTGGCGATTTCACTACTTTCGTTTGCTATGGCTTTCCGCAGATAGGCTGAAGCATGGACCCATGTCAGATTAATCGGCCTTATGAAGTGACCTCGACTTCTGCAGCATCTGAGACTAAGCACGGTGAAAGTAAAATTGACAAAATGAATGCTTTACAGCCGTAGCCCCGAAAGGCTCTTTGTTCCAAAGCCGTAATGCACTGAGTCCGTCTAAATTAATTTGGCATGAACTTGACCTCTTGCGCTCTATGGAGCACGGGAGGAACGAACAACCAAGGTTGTCATCCCCGTGTGAGTTGCCGAGGGTGCACCTTCAGCATTGTAACATGGAAGTACCATGCATCACCGACATATGGTGGAACTCGATGCCACAGACATGGTCTAGAGGATACAACGGTGGGTACCTAGTGAACAAAATAATAATAATAATTAATAACATAATAAATTACAATGAACAAATAAATAGTAATAATGAAAAATGAACTAAATGCTCAGCTCATTGCAGTATTACATGTGACATATGCGTGAACGGTGGCTATCAGTCAAGTAGCTTGCAATTGCTGGTAATGGAGCATCTCTTTTTGTGGCGGCTTGCGGTTTGAAATACGGCCTGACAAAACGCCAAGGATTCCTACACGTAATTTAATTCCTCTGCAGGAATTAGCTTAAAATGCTTCCTAGGTATTCGACTTTGCAGTCATTTTGATTAAAAGCAATAAAAGAGGAAGAAAGAGAAAATTTGAACTCTGTGGCACATTCCATTATTGTCTTAAACCTCATTTCGATAAAGGTAAAGTAACCAACGCTCTTACTATTGTGAATCACATTGCCTCCTTTTCTCAGATTACTAGTTATTTCCGTCCACCCGCAAGTGTATTGCAATCATCCCCAATTCTTACTGTAGAATTAGTATTCAAAGTGCATGATTCCTGATGGAAGCATAATTATCGATGGGTGGACGTCCGATGACAGCAATTCCATCCTAGACGTCAACTTCACACCTACTGTTATGACTCACAGACGATGGGAGCTGCGGAACGTACGTTCCTAGCCTTTGTTACGGAGCAGGATGCGCAATTGCAGCCGCTGAATAGAATCGACTGATAAAGTGGTGACAATCGCGCTGCACAGCCATCGTCTTTCCTCACGGATGAATGCTGCACTTTAAAGGCAACAACAATGCCTGACGAGAGCATAATCTGCTCGCCAATGGCAGATTCGCACATGAGCTTCATCCTTTTGCACGTCAAGCCTATGCAATGGTGGATTTCGATTGCATGCTTTGATGCTCACGATGGATTGCACGAGTGCATGGGCCGTCGAGCTGCTAAGGTCTCAAGATGAATGAGGCCCCTTTCGCTGAAGTGGAGCATATCCTACTGCGCCAGCCAGCATACGGCTTGACCACTTAAGTGGCTATGACTTGGAAGCGCAGAGAATTAAACCATCAACCAGTCCCGCATTGTGACGCCTCCAGCTCATATTAGTACGAGTACTTTTTCTAGGCGTTAATCATCAAAGGGCGATTCTAGTGGATTCACTGAGAATTTGCCTTGTGTAAGCGTTTCTATTGAGTGAGAACGCAGCCAGCAACGGTATGCGATGACTTTCGTCGTGGGAAGACCAGACGATGTGGGTCCACTGTAGCCAAGTATTGTCGCTAGTCATTTGACTATATGCTTATTGAACCAACAACGCGGTTTATCTACTTACACGACATACGTAGTCCCCTGTTGTGGCAGTTGACTTGCAGCTGTTAAAGGCATTGCCCATTGTGTAGGCGACCGTTAATTGTGGCTGCACCGGGACCGGCGTATTCGCAGCAGCAGCGTGCAGTTTTCAGCCTGCGCGTGCTTTGACACCAACACAACCGTTGAAAAATGGAAGGATAGCCATTGTTTGGCCTCATTCAACAATCAGTTCGATGCAACAGTTTCTTGCAAAGACGCCGTCCTGATTTGTCAATTCCATGGCCCAACTGTGTGAGTCGGTGGTTTGATAGCTGCATGGCACCCCTGAGTTAACCGACTTGATCGTAAAAGGAGAGGTTGGTGTATGAAATATCTTTGAATAGTTGCCTTTTGGCAGCATGCGATTCCGTCGCGGAATAAGACTGTGCGACATGATGCGACCTTAGCGCACAGCTTCCATTCGATTGCGTTGGACCGCTGAATCGTCAAAAGTGGATTTGAAACAATGTGTAACCCTAGCGGTACCCTTTGAAACGCAACGCCAGCCATGGAAGGACCGGCATCGCGGTGGCCCTACATCTTCCCCTCTTCATTATTGACTCTGTCTCCCTTGTTCATCCGCCTGGCTGATTGCTGCTTGTGCTAAGCAACTGATCTATTGGTAATTTTTACGTGACGTTGCCCATGCTAGCAGCTTAGCCATTTGTTAGCATATCATCTCATTAGAGAGAAGTTGGAATGCACATCTACGTGTGTACACGACTCTGATTTTAAGTAGCTGCGAAGCGGCCGCATTGGCCAGCATCATAAAAAAGTGATACCATAAATTTGGTTGACTTAGCACAAATTAGGGACAGGTGCAGTGTCAGAAAGGAGTTAGGTCCCTTCTGTTCCATGATGCGAAGGAAAAGAGTGATTGTCTAAGTGCGTGTAAAACCAAGCACACTTTTTGGACAAAGTAAGCCCTGTGAGTAAATTTGCATTTGATAGGTTTATAGGGGAGGGAACAACAATATTGTACGCCGCTAAGGCGGTCGTTCCCATATCGACTATCCGAGTCAGCAATTTCGCATTTACTGCGGATTTCATTTTGTGCTGCCATCTAGACCGGTTGAGCGTGAGCTGCTCCTCCAATTTGCTCGCAAGTTGACTTCGCAAGACACCGTTGTTGGCGGATGGTGCTGATGCGATTGCGCTTGCTGCTTGCTTAGAGTCTCGCTGGATGATCTAGCCACTGATGAGAGACCAGCCACAGATACCGACGTTGGATCTGCGTGTCGTGTGGGTGGATGTGTGTACAGGATTAAGTGAGAGGGAACCACAATAGGGTTCGCACTAAATGGTGCTTCATCCCATAACTTCGTCTCCACTGAAGGGAGCTAAGAAGGAACAGAAGAAGCAGCTTAATTTTACGCACTCCAGTGGCGTAAAACACACCTTCAGCATTTATGGCGTGGATTGAAACAGCTGTGTGTGTATCGTTAAGGCACTGCTGCCAAGGACGGTTTTTAATCGGCAGTGCAATGCTGCTTGCATGTTTACAGTGTTATGCAGTTTTGGGATCCTTTTGTCAGCAGACTAGGCGGATTTCACTCCAATGGCTGCATTTTGGCGTCATGAGCGATGGCATTAGATGTGCCAATGAGTGGATTTTGGATTACTAGTCAGGAGAGCACAGAAAGTAAAGGTCCGCGAAGCGTGGATGTAGGCTCCGACGTTCAGTCTTAACTGTGACACACCCAAAGAACTTGTCTGCTCCCTATAGAATGCAAAAGCCAGTTAAATCTTACGTGGAGCTTGCCAATCTCTGCTGAGGCCTTATCTCCCATTTGGCGTGCTTTGCAGAGCACGTCAAACGCCTGGATCCGCCAAAAATCGCGTTGCTGCACCACTTGCGTCAATTATTAACGAAACACTCAAAGTAAACATAGTCGCAAGAGAATAGGCAGTTGAAAGCTAGGAGTGCAAAATATCGTGGCTGCATGATGGAAACCGCTAGCCTGGCACCTTGCACAGCCCTTGATTGGTGCCCTGCGATTGTCTCCAAAGAGAGATGCACCCTCACTTCTCACTCGTCGCCAACTGCTAAGACCTTGCGGCCCAACATTTGTCCCTTGGATGGCTGACATCAACAGAATGAAGCGGAAGTCCCGTAACGTTGGGTAGCGTAAAATATTGATTAAATTTTTAGATGCCGCATGCTTGATTTATGCAGGGCTCAACGACCAGCCTCTCTTCCGCACTATGGGCGACAAGACAAAAGTTGGAATGCCGGTGTGCAGAATTGCGCACTGAAGCCTAAACCACATCATGTGTGGGACATGACTGCTAAAACAACGTGAATTGGAGGGACTTGGGCAGACGGTGAACTTGAGAGGCAAGGGTAGACAAGTATAAATGATGCGTCTCAACAAGATGCTAGCGTTAGGCAAAGGAGTTATTTCGAATGGTGCAAGGCTATCGCTTGAGTGCTTCTCTGCACTAGCTACGCGTTCCTCCGTCCCGAGCCACTTAATGCTTTGGCATTGCATGCAGAAGATATTCTGTCTGCCTTCGATTCACCATAGCTCCTAGGTGCAGAAATCATTTTTGATACTTATGGTCGGGGAAGAAGAAGAAGAGCTTGTCATGATACACCAGAGCTGTGACGAAGGCGTATGTTATGGTGGTGTGGGTTGCTGTGCAAAATGTTCAGAACACATGGTCAAATTCTTCGCTCATGGAATGGAAAGGACGAGTGGTATTAAGAATTGGGCTGCATGTGGCGAGACACAGGGCTGCTCAGCCTCTCCATAATCGGGTATGCGACGTCACTTGAGCCAGCGGTGCGCCAGCCCTCTGAACTTGGTGGTGTTTTGCTTGCAGTGTTGATTAAAGGGGACCGCAAGAATGCATGCTGGCTTTGGGGCAGATACCTCTGCCTGAGGGCACCTGGTGCGGTGACACGTCTGCGTGGATAGCGTTGTTTCGCTCTCTCTCTCTCTCTCTCCCTCCCACCTTTGTCTTTTCACCCTTGACTCGTTTGCTGCGGCTTCGCCGCTCACTGCACCCAAGCTTGTCACGGCCCTTCCTTGTAAACCCCCTCAAGGCAATTGTTTGCCACATCACCTTCGTCAAACCCATTTGATCGAACGCTTTTTCTCACCAATACTTGCGAATCACCCTTCCAACAGCTCAAGTGGCAGCCGATTACGGCTATCGCCCTAGACCGGGCGTCTACTCGTTGGCTTCGGGACGGAGGAAGAAGAATGCGGTAGTAGCCTACACAGATTTTCCAAATTTTCGTCGGCAGTATTTGTGCATCAACTGGTCACCACTTTACCTGGGTTGGCTTTAACTTTTCCTGTACCTTACCAACTACTTGCACTGCGACTTAGCCGATCGTACCCATTTAAATACAATAGCCAAGTTGGTAAAGAGTTTTCAGCTGCAACCTCACTTTGCATCTGACTTTGATAATTCGAGTCGTGTTAACGAAGCGAAATCGATTGCAATGATTGCATGTGCCAGAGATGTGTAGGTTTCACTTATAGATGAGTGTTGGCTAGCACAAATACGCTTAATCGGGCAGAACTGCTAACATGCGCCCTATATTGGCACCATAGAGTGCAGGAAAGCAAGCCTCGTCGTAAATTTACTGAAGAAGGGCAACTTTGTTTTGGCAAATGATTCTTGCCAGCTGTCAATGCTCTCTTGATTTATAAGGCTGAAGGTGCTTCTCCCGACTGCACTGTTTTCGCGTCCGCCAAACATCATGCGCATCTCTAAAAAGTGGAGAACGTCAAGTTAATCACGCTGAATACTGGGAGCATGGAAACCATCATGCATCGTAGTTATTAAGGCAAGATCAGAAGTGGTAGCTAGGAGTCAGCCAGGTGGTCAGATAGCATTTGACCACTGCGTTGAAGACTTGATTATAAGGCGCGATTGTTTAAGCGAAATCATCCCCGTCATCAAAACATTCACTTTAGCATCCATTAAAGGTTGACAAAAATCAACCTCTCACTAATGTATTTAGTCCTTTGCCGAGTTTCGTCGCGCCACACCAGTTCCCTCAACCACGAGACGTGCTCTGGTGGCGTCTCAATGAAAGCAGCTCATTCCACCGTTTGAGCACTGATGGACGATGCGCCTACCGATCTCCACTCACAATGCCGTCCACATGCCGCAACCAGTCGCACTTAGTGATCAGACATATTTGTGGTGATTCTGCTAATTTGCCTTCGCTTGCATTCCCATCTCTCTGGATGTCCAAGCGCAGCTTTACCGCAACGTTGGGTGCAATTTGCATGACACTGCTCAAAAGCATTTACAAGATGCAAGATCTTTGAGTGTCCATCTAAGTGCCTACCTCGTGTCCTGTTTACCACGGTCTACTTAATAGGAAATCAGCTGAGGACCAGATGGTGTGGAGAGAAGAATCACTGCCACAAATGCTGCCTCATAATGGATGAAATGCACCAGGTTGTTGTTTTCGAGCTCTTAACGCCTCAACGCATGCATGAACACGCGTTCGATGATAACAAGGAGAAGTAGGAGCGCAGTAAATGAACTCGAATTCTTGGTTTATTGCGAAAGCGTAGTGTTCGAGAACGTGCACGACATGGTGGATAAGAGGACACACACAAATTTATCGCATTCCACTTAGGACAATCGAAACCACTTCTCTATGGCAGCGGCTAACTTTACAACATGATAGGTTTGAGTGATGATCTGCTTATTTACAAAGCCATCAGGTTGATAGTCGAATGAATGAACACGCGTACGAGCTTTCCGGGTACAGGCATCGATTTCTGCTTTCACAGTGAAGTGAGACGTAGTGCGGCTGCACCACGAAATGTCGAATGCAACGATTGCAATAAAATGGGGTTGGTAGTTGGAGTTGAGGTAATGCGGGCAATAAAGACGTTGAAGGCAGATGTTCAGCTGCCAATCGCGGCAAGCAGCGTAGTCGAAGTGGTGCAGCCACACTTTGCCACTTTCGAAGCCGGAAATTGAATGGAAAATGCCACATTATGTGTGGGTGGACACTGAGTTCGGACAACTGGATTTACAAGTGCGTGCAAGTGTTAGACCTGTGAAGACGTAGTCGGCCAATAATGCACATGATTGCTATGGTATTTGGTGGATGAAATTCTCTAAAGCTGATGTTTGGCGTGCGAGTTGGGTGGCATCTTTTGTGGGTGAGTTACTGGCGTAACTACAGCAAGCTCATTGCTTCCGACCACAATTCATAATGGTAGATATTTTATTGCATTTCGGCATGCTCAATGTGTCAGTTTTGGGGAGATTAATGCAGCCGTAGATGGCACGATGCAAGTTGCTGTTTGGCTACTTCAAGAAGGTGGCACGTCATTTGGACTTCATATTGGTCTTTTCCTTAGAAGTGCATTTACAGAAACAGTGGCAGTGCACAGACCCTCGTGCCCTGGAGCACCTTCATGAGTGCTATCCCAATGAGCTCCCCTTAGAATGTCATCGAATGCTGTCTTTCATCAGAGCACTGCTTTCAACTGATGGCGGTCCAAGGCTCCTTGATGAGCAATGAGTATCCGAGCTCCCAAATTATGAAATACCACTTGGTATCGCCTGTTCACTCTTGTCGCACCTCGAAGAGAATCACTGAATGAGAAGTGACCGAAGTAATGCTGAACGCAGCGAAGGCGTATTTACTTGAAAGGAGCAGCAGACGTGTTAACAAGTGCTCGGTGGGGGAATTTTGGCTAGGAGGATTGAAGACGGACCTCGAGGCCTGGCGAAGGGAATCGAAGACTTCATGCTGTCCCTCGTTTCGTCAGTGCTCCCTCGATGGGCATCCCTAGCCCATAATATTCAGGTATGGGTTCCGCCGAGCCTTAAGCGCTTACAAGGTCTCCCCCATAGACATGTGCTAATGAGGAGACCATCATGGATGCTGCTCTCGAAGGCCCTGTTTGCAAGTTCCTTAAACCATAGCTACCATCTGCCTGACAAATCAGAAGTGCTTAGAGCCAATGACATGGCATAGCAAAGGAGCGTGCATTTGCACGCGAGGAATTCGCCCCCAAAGATCAGTTGCCGATGTAGCGTCTATGTGTCAACAATGTGGACAAGAAGTAGGCCATTCGACTTCACGCTTCTAATAGAATCACCAAGTGGCATGCGTCATTATCATTTGGTTGGTAACGCCAGAGGTTCACTTCTTGAAGCTGTCATTTGACAAGGGGCAACTAAAGCGAAATCACATCTCGCTTCTATCACAAAATGGCGCATAATCTTTTAGCTTTGCTGTTTGTTTGGTTCACAGTCCAACCGCTGCCTCACACGAATGAATCTCGTAGAATCCCACAAGTTCTCTGCATTAACTGGCTGCACATGCATCTGGATGAAGTTAGCAATACTAGCATTAGTTAATGTCTCACCGAGTACGCTGCGCACCCTTTATGCCGGGTACGTAGGCCCGGAGGAAACAAGCAAATTGACTCGACCACTGTGCCCATGTTCACCTTGTAATTATGTGCCGCTTTCTCAGCCAACCTTTGTGGAATTGCCTAATTTAGCAGATTAAACATCTAAACAAATGTCATTGCTGATCGCAGCGGAAATATCAAGACATAGTCAACGTTTGCTGGTCGATGTGGGGAAGTAAACCACTGCCAGATTGTATGGTGGATGCTTCGAAGTGCCGTGTGTGATCGCGTGTCCCTGGCACCTTAAACAATTAGGTCACCCCAAAAAGGCAAAGTCCATTGATTTTGCCTCACAGTTGTCAACAAGGTAGGCCAGGTCACATTGGCCCCAAATTATTACTCACCACCTCAAGAAGGTTTTCTATTTCAGAAGACGAAGATCTCACTGTCCAAATTCGTTTGCCTGAGGTCATGAACACGCCTTGGTGGCTGTTGCTAAAGCATGGCTTATTAGCCTAATGGTTTCCGTCTGGACTGCACTCACATCCACGTTACTTGTTGCTCCACATTGCCTTGCCTGTGGGGAGTGGGAGGAGTAATCGAATTGCCCTTTTATAAAAACTGTCGATTCAATAAATTGACACCATTTCCCCCTTTTATTACTTTCGAATCTACCTTTGGCATTTAACACTGCGACAGCAGTTGCATGTTGGGTGTGACGTTGCAGAAGAGCAAAACATTTTGGTGCTGGTAGAATGAACGGTTTTTGTCGAGAAGAGCTTTGCTACGTGGATAAATTCGGAGTGGAATGACTACAACCCAGTCTGTAAATCTGCTCGGTATGGGTGAAATCATGAGACAGGTAAATGGGTGTAGGTTGCATGTAGTTTTACCGTTTTAAAGTGACCAAACCTACTCAAAGCCTCTGTTGAATCCAGACTGCCAGATTCGTTACTCTTAGTCACTAAAATGCAGTTATGTTCGATGTTCATGCTATCAAAATGCCACGGATATAATTGCCCTTAACCTTGAGGCTGATCAGTACATGGAAGCAAGTGTTGACAAGTTCCGATTTGCATGCACAAAACCATCAAAAGAATACGAATGAGGCGGAGGCATTACTTAAGCTACCTGATGATGAGCCTAGGACATTGAAGATTTCTCCTCAATGTGGCAAAAGCACTGTCAAACTCCTTTTTCGTCTGCTACCCCCATTTCTCAGATGCCATGCTTGAATCACGGGTAAGACTTCCTGCACTCAATGCGCTCAGTCTATGATTCTATGATCACTTTCGGCCTTTACAGCTTGCACGAATAACGTGCTTCAATCCTCAAATTGCTCAGCTGCTAACCCGATTCCGTTATCGAACCAGAATGGGAATGCCTTCAGAGGTGTTAGAGGGAATGAAACTCCACATTGACTAATGATCCCCACACCACCGATCTGACCTCGGGCTTAGCTGCTTAGCCAGCATCGGTAAGTTAATTTTCGGCCCCATTATCCTGCTTGCGCTTTGTACAGCTGTACAATGAGAACGCGACGCACACTACTTTTAAGCTTTAAACCATTCGCTGTAGGACTATTTACCAAGCAATAAATGCTCGCCGCTTACTGTCTGCTGCCGCGAAGACAGACCACTTTGTGGGAAAAGCCAAAAGATTGCACTTTGTCTTCATCTATACGTACTTACCCGTTTTCCTATGTTTCTTCTCGGTTTTATAAGCCTACTCATGATAGCAGTGCATGAGGCATATCTTTCGCAAAATCTGAATGAAGCACACCAAAGTACATCTCTTTTAAATGACTTTCTTTCTTTTAAATGTCTTTTCCAATGGCAGAACACGTTCATCGGAGCTCTCTTACTGACCACCTGCAGCTCATCTTCACCCTGACTTTCGGTGCTGATGACTATTATGCAACTGACGGTGGGTGAATTGATGGTAACCACTGCTCTTGCACAAAACCGATATTTGTCTGCATGGGTTGGATGGCTGTGGATCACGACAGGATAAATAAGCGTTAAGGGATCATAGATATTGCTGGCATTAAGTCCAACATCATCGCAAGACCTCTGTGTGACTTCAGAAACCTATTGCTGTTGGCCTGCTTTGCTCAAATGATGATTGCACAATTTAACAACTAGTGATTTCTGTATCGTCAAGCGCTAGGTAACACCACCTTATGAAGTGAGCCTCATTGGCATATTCCGTTTTTGTAGGCGCCAATGTTTGCTTTTAAAAGAGACGTTCATCCATCGAGCGTGTGATCAAGACCAAGAGTAGTTGAGAACAGCTACTCGGGAACAACCGAGGTAGCTGCTGGCTGTTTTGTTGATGAGTTAACAATAAATCGTAGGCAAAGTGCAGTGAAACGGAAATAGTTGCTGGGAGGAAAAGGGCTGCACTACACTTAGATAGGACAATTTGGTGAACAACTAAAGCTCTTAATTGTGAAGATGATTAGAACTGCAAGGTAGCATAGTTTGCTCACTGCATAGTTTGTCGCGCGTATTCAATGCCGGGGCAAGAGCCCGAAAGCGGAACTGTGGGTCAGGTAACGTTGATAGTTTGCATGGAGTGCTAAAGTTGAGTTAATGCGGCAGCTCATTTTCTACACATTTCACTGGTCCTTTTAGTTAGCTGACTTATTATTCTGTGATGAGAATTGTGGATGGGTTATCTGCTGCTCACAGCATCTTGACAGCAGGTAATTTATTCAAACCGAAGCTGTTATCACAAAGGAAGGACATTCATGTCAGTTATGCATACCAATCCAGTTTTTCACATGCTGGCCTCTATCTCCCCTTGGATTTTAGGTCATCGTAGCTCTTGAATGGTTGCTAGTCAGAAAGTGGAAGTGAGAAAAACAGCACTTGGGTGGCTGTAAATCGGGGGAATACCGAGAACACTTCCCCTTCAGTGCTGAAGCAATCCAGCGAAGAAGCCAGACCCCTGAGGCGAGTTCGAAGTACTTTGTGCTACCGCAGTTGTGTTGAGGTGGTCACTCGTTGTAAGGAAGCGCTTACCACACCCATTGGATTTGCTTGCCATTCAGTTAGGGTTCATAGCACAGGATGAAAACGAAAGACTTATATTAATTCAACCTTCCAAGAGATACGTGCCCACCAACGCTATGTGTTATTCCTATAGGTTGTGTCAAATTGGTGCGGTCAGTTTTATTGTGAGTTTCCCGCCTGCTGGTGAATTCGGTGCGCCCATTCAAAAATTTGGACATAAAGTGGGACTAAGGCTGACATGGAATGCCTCCACGACTAATGCTTAGTGTAAATTAAAGTGCACTGATTTGAAGAGGTGTTTTTCTTGGGAGGACAATGTAGTTAATAGGCAAGTTTTTCTGATGGGCTGCATTTATCACCTACGGATGGATGGTGAGACGATGCTTACACGTCACACTTAAGTAAAGCGCATTACGAGATGAACTAACACCTCCAAGCGCTGTCCCATACGAGAGGGCACAAATCGGGGTCGTATGTGCACCATGGCATTGCCTTGTGGTTGCAATAAACTTAACTCTTGCTCAACCATGCTAATGGACTCAGGTAGAGTCACCATTGCCCGCATCATGAGCGATGTGATGCCAATTTCGCTCTGCTTCGCAGATAACTCGGTCATCATCACCGTGTTATCAAGATGGGTAACTATATGCATTCCGTTGCAATTAAAATGCTGGCAGGCACGAAATTAAGATGCACATGACATCGGTGCAACAGCCAATTTCGCCCCTTCAACTTAAACATCTGCCGCTCCTCATTTGTCGATGGCAGCTCAACCAAGCCTCAAAAATGCCTACGTTATACGAATTTGCCTCATTAGATTTTATTCTGGATACTTTTGAGATTGCTGTGATCAGATTTTAGCAAGCCAATTTGTGACTGCTACTTGTAATAAAAGAAGGCGCAATAATTACATTAAGCTAACCTCATTAACTTGAAAATGTTCGAGCCAAATCATTTCATTCGCATCATAGTAGACATGTGACTCGAGAAGAGCAAAAACAATGCAGCAAGCATGGTACTGCTTGTGCCTACTTCAGTTTAGCTGCAGGGAATCCATGATGATAATCAGGAAAGCGAGATGCTGTACGGCTTTACTGCCAACTCAAACTCAGTTGCTTACAAGTGCCTGCAAATTGCATCTCAGCGCACACAATAGATCCCGTCCCTGTGATAGGCAATGCGACACCCATCAACTCTAATAGGCCACGCTGGCCACTTCATTAATTCGAAGGATCAGGATGGAGTCACACTCATTGTCGCGTTTCCGCAAACACCCCATATAGAAATCCGCTTTACTCCGCTTGTCCCAATTTGCATCTTCCATCGGGTAACTTCAAACTCGTTTTTTTTGTGTGACTGATTTTTAGAAGGACTGAAAGTTGAACTACATAAAGGATTTGATCATGCAAGTCCAGCGGCCCACTTCGCTCTTGTTCACCGCTAGCAGTGACGGGTGATCCATCGTAGCAAAGAAATCGGTCCGAGATGAATGATTTAATGTTTGCTGCAGTGGATCCATTAGGACCAGCTGCTTTTATGCACAAAATCCCAAGTTTCATTGGTGCCCTGCATGCTTTGCTTCATTTTTTGATTCATAGGAGTACGTGCTGAATAAGACCACCAAGCTTCCATTAGAGGGCCTTTCGTTCTTTCAACTGAGTCTCGAGGAGCTCATATGGATGGCTACTAAAGATTGGAATCCATTTGCCCAAAGCGCTGTTTGGTGACTTGACAGATTTTGCCAAAGGCAGAGTGCGGAACTCGATTGCAGAGCTGTAGAGACTTGTTATCAACCCGCCACCACATGTAAGGCATGAAACCGCAATTTGCAAAGAGAGCATCCACTGCCAGCTGGGTTGTGTCATGCATTTGCACATCCAATGAGGCAAGTCGAAGAACAGATCTGTGGCACTAGTAATACGCCAGTTTTTCTTATAAGAGTGCGCAGAAATTAGGCTATAGCATGCAAAATTCAAAATATGGTGGAAGCAAGCAGCATACTTAACCACAAAGATAGTGGTTGCGGCCTATTTTAGAACTTGTGCAAAAAAATGGGCTGGAAAGACATTTAAGCCAGCTCTCGTCAATTCGACTTGTTTCGAATTCCACAACTTAAACGCTGGTGTGCTTGTGTGTCCGTGACCGAAAGGCATGAGCGATAGACCATGACCACTTGGTCATTAAGCGACGAGACCCAATCAACCCCATGAGTACCACTAAACTGAACTGATGATGTCAACCATCTGCACTCACGCTTGCTCAAATGTGACTGAAAAGGCTATGTTTGGCTCGACAACACAAACATTCTTGTTGATTTTGCACCGAGACACAAAAGCAATGAGTGATCCGCAAAAAGCTACAGAATTTTTAAATTCAGTATGCTTTATTCATTTGTAGGTGGATATTGCATTGAATTGATCGTGCTTTTCAGGGGTAAGCCATCTAGAATTTGACTGATGTGCGCAACATTTTGCCTTACAGTGCCATTTAGTTTTGCCACCACTGCTACTGCGCACATGAAAACAATCGAAGTGAATTCAAGGATAATAATTACATTAGAGGAATATATGAGTTTGATGTACATTTACTGGTAATAAAAACATTCAAATGGTCTGTGCTAAGCTTTGATGAAGGAAGGAAAGTCAACTTTGCTTGGACCACGTGTTTTAATGGGTTGACAGAGTCTATTGCAAAGCCAGTTGCGAAGTACTGCTCTGCCCCTGGAAAATCGTATGCTTTAAGTGCCATTTTGTCTACCTTCATTTTCTCATGCCCTTCTGATTATTTTCAGTCAGTTTTGCTGCCTTCGAATTGTGAGCATCCCTAATTAACATTAGACGGTGATTTCCTTTTGATCTCCACTTTCGGCGGAAAAGGTGCGAGTTGAATGTCTTCCATCGTAGCATTTTGGCCAAAAGTCTCATCAACAGAAGGCATCCGTACGTAGACGTACGCACTGCGTACGCCCACTGATAAGGCGAAAGTCTGTTCCGAGACTCAGTTCCACCAGTAAACCTCCTCCTTCTGCGAGTGGCAAAAGGGAAAATCACTGACCTATCTGCATGCAAAGTGCTTCAAAACTCCATGTCTACGAGTTCCACAATTTCGTTTGCGAAAATCAGTCTTTTATGTTATGCCTCGAATGATGGTCAATTCATAAGCATGGCGCATAGTCTCACACTTTTGCACTGTCATCTCTTAGTTACTGACACAAGCTAGCTTTGATTGGTCGGACCACAAAGTCTCTTCCATCGCTAACATCTGACGCAGAATGTGGCATCAAGTGTGAAGTCTTAAGTAACGACAATGAAAAGGCTTCTTTATTCCATTTAAAGTCATCATGAATATCTACCATTGCAATCACTTTCACCTATGCGTGATATTGGGAGCAATTCTGTTGTTAATTAAGAGGTTGGCTACATAAGGCTTGCCTGGTTTACCACATACGGTCCGCGATTATTTGATATAAGGCCTTATCCTACTTTGTGCTTGTTTTCATTTGAGCAGAATGCGTTTGACAAGATATTATTAACTCACAAATGAAACAGCGTCTACATTTTTACCACAAGATTCAAGTTGTAAGAAAAGTTTTACCGTTTATCAGCGCAATGACAACTGTGGGTGCTTCGCAATGTAATTTGGGTCATTGTAGTCATTGCTTTGTACAGGAAGTGCCTGACATGTTTAAAAGGATGGGCGAATAGTTGCATTAATCAGAAAGGCGTTAAGTGCTAAGATCCTATGCCACTAAAATGATAAGTTTGACCAAAATCAAACGCTCACGGCAGATTATGTGCCAATGCTAGTGGAAGCAGTCTGTGGTCGGAATAAGAAAACGTGGTCGGTTAATACTCTATGCACTGACTGCTACGGTAATGATAAGCTAGTGCGTATAAAACACCAACAACTCGTAATTTTGGTAAACGGCTTACACTGTCAACGCTATGGTAAAATGTGTCATGATGCAATGCGATGGATTAAGAAGGGTGTGGTTGTATCTGTGACATTTAACAAACCTACAGTGCAATCTTAAGTGTGCGTAACTCGTCACGCATAAGCATCCGAAGATAAATTAGCCACTCTTTAGTTTCATTTTGCAGAAAACTTAACTTGAAAGAAGGGCTACAGCTAAACATGATTTCGCTTGGACTCTGGATGCTTTCCGAATCTATTCAGGGCAAATGCGAGGTCGTCAAAGCAGTGTAACCATTTACTTGCCATTCAGCCCTTTGCTACCGCCTCAAAACTTGCATCGCTACATTTTCTGGATGTTTGCAAGTTGAGGTAGGCATAACAAATTCCGACAATCGCTAAAGTACACTCAGTTTCGCCTGAGAAATGGAATTATCCTCGGAATGCGAATGCAAACACTTGCCTACAAGGTGAGCAGGATTTGCATTAATGGCAAGCCTACGTAGGGTTAAGCGGACCTATGTACCCCATCCTAACGCTACCAACATTGGTTTCAACTCGAAATCGCAGCAATCACCCTCCGAACTGGCACCCTGATTTCCTGCTTAGCATAGTGTTTTTGTCATAAAGAATTGTGTGTTTGAACGGCTGTTAAAATGGTATCGGCCCAGCGCGACATATCTGCTAGTCTGCGGGATTAACAAGTGCCATTACTGAAATTGTCATAGTACAAATGGTTCACGTTTGCAAATCCCATGGATTTGTAGTTTGGAAACGGGAGAGAATAAGGTGGGCTAATGGGTCACATGGATTTGGACTTTTCAGTTTTATAAGGTAAAAATCTAAAAAAAATCGCAAATAACACTTCACGCGTTCCATATTAGAATCGCTAGACTTCTGGAATCCCACATTCGGTAAACGACAATGCGAGTACTAAAAACAGCAACCTTCGCTTTGCTAATGATTCTTCAAATTATTTTATTAAATGAAAGCTGCAAATATTCCCTAAGCACACGCTTTTAAAATGTGGAAAGACCTGCGCAAAATGTGAATGATACCTCAGATTGACTAAATGGGTAACATTGAAGTTAATATGTCGGCAGAAATAACTGCATAAATAAACCAGACTAAGGGAATGCAATTTACGCCGATAGATACCAACTGCTACAATATAGTCTGCTGCCAGCTATGAGATATGTGGAATTAGAATTGCTAACACAGCGAGTTTAGTATCATCTGCTACTCACTTGAATTCACAAATCTCATGTTTTTAAACTTTGAAATGATATTTCCTCTCACTGTAGCATTAGTACGTATTTGGATCCACTAATGGCTTGAACCGGGATTCAGTCGTCTGGATGGTTAGCAGCAGTAAGTGGTAAAAAGCGCAAGCATGCTACATGTACATCGTATCAATGAGAGCAATGATTAATCCTTTGCTTCTAGCATTGGCAATTATTACAGTAGATTAAGCCATTTTCAGACCAAGGCTGGTATACTAATTGCGCTTAGGGCTAGGAATTTGGCGGAGTTTAGCCACTGACCGTGTTTTGATCTTCACGTCATCAAAACTGCGACGCACTTCGGTGCAGAAATCTGCGTTTAAGAGAAGCCGATCTAACTTATTGGCAACCTTTGACTACTCCCATTAGGATAGAATAATTTTCACCTGCTTCTTGTATTTTTGTTAGATTATGACTCAGTTCAGAGCAGCACCCAGTTTTCACTGGCCCATAATCATTCCCATCCGTTTCGCAGAAACGAAGTGGGGGGGAGGCGATTATATGGCAAGGGTTTGATTGCAATTAATGCCAAGTTGATGCGGTAAATTGACTCTTTTCACGGAAATCTAATTGCCATGTATTTAGACTTGGGGATGCACCACGAGCAGAAGATGGCCATAGGTTTCATCAACTGCACACTAGACGATGTCGTACTCGTGTGTGCAAATGGCGCGGATCACATTGACCATCATGAATCCTCAGTGTGGGAATTGAAAGACTTGACTGATGAGTTGATGTGAGCAATCTGGAGTGCCCTTCGTTTCCATTTGCAACATCAAGCTGGCGCACAGCCTTTTTCCTGCATTCGGCGAGATTTAGCTGAAATGCAATGCGCGTGCAGATGTCGATTCTTCCATGG
Organism: Taenia pisiformis; assembly: GCA_023968675.1. Classification (NCBI taxonomy): domain Eukaryota; kingdom Metazoa; phylum Platyhelminthes; class Cestoda; order Cyclophyllidea; family Taeniidae; genus Taenia; species Taenia pisiformis. The sequence goes on along the minus strand of CM043735.1, from coordinate 16,011,984 downwards.
TGTTCAAGGTGCACTAACTGATTTCGGTTTAATTGAAATGTCGTCCTTGATTTCGAGTTTACCACTGCTCGTCGTGCCTAGTTATGGACATTCATCATCTGCTCAGTTGCTTTCTTCGCAAAACGCCCACGCACTTCATTAGTCGTTTGTCTTCACTTAATTGCGATCCTCCTTACACCATGTGCACTTCTTAGTTCTCAAGTGAGCGCTTTGAGCTGCAGGTATCACGATGTTGCTTTCCACTTACAACAAAGCCTTTAACTCGAATTCGCATAGCACAGCTTGCCAACTTTATGAAAGCTATTCCTTGTCGCTTCAAATGCCTTCAGTGAGTTTGATTGCCAAAAGCCAAGCAGCGCGTCTTAGCTCATCATGTGTATCACGCTGTTGACAAACTGCTTCAGCTGATAAACTGAACTTCCCTAGTTTCTGGTGGCACTCGTTGTGGTAACTTGTTGAGGCCTGTCAGGTGCCTGACACAGTATTGATGCCATGCTCGCCACCGTTTCGCTTTGAATGTCCCTCAACACTGGTTGGAACTGATCGCGTGTGACTCATTTCTAAGGTGGTAAAACTCATCGTTGTGCCCAAAGTCCGAGCATTTTAGTTTCGATGATGTATGGTCATTCAAAGAATGTTGGCTTTAATAGGACTCCGGCAGAAACTTGATGCGATGCTAGATAGAGGATGAGAAAACATGGAGGAAATAGGTCTGCTCTCATCACGTACTTAGGACGCCGCCGGTGTAACTCTTGTGGTTCTCCAATAGGTACGATAAGTGCGTTCCTGCCCATGCCCATCAAACTCGTTGCACTAAGCCAGCCTCCGCATCTATCACCTTAAACGTCAGCTAATCCAACGCCATGCCTACTGTCATCAGCCCCGGACGTGTTAATGGCTATTGGTGGACAGACATTCACTCACATACCCTACCACCCTCCAGCTCGGGCCGTCAAGCGTTTCTCCTTTTACCGCTCCTGTTGCGTCACTGGAATGTCAGCGTGCCGCTCTGGAACACAAATGCGGAAACTGGAGCACGCTGAATGTGAGAAAGAGAAGGCGATAAGAGCAACGAGAGTACGCACGCAACTAAGAGCCGACTTATCGTCCCTCCCGAACACTTCCAGTCCACCTTATGCTGCATTCCTACACCAACCTGTCGTCTCCGACGATAGAACCGAAAAAGTGTGGTGTTGAATGTGGCTCTAACGTAAACCACTGAGGCCTCCGCAGAACAGCTGCTGCAATCTCTCTACCCGTCTGCCTTGTCACTGCGGGTCCTCCTGGCTATCGGGTGCCTGTAGGGTTTGGCATTGGCTGTTGAGTTCATAGATCACATCACAGAATCAAGAGTCTGCAGTGTTACGCTCTAATTCCATGTGACGTTCTTAGTGAGGACCCGAAGCACACAGCGGATGCCCCATAGAAGAACACATTTACCTCGAACAATTGTCGGGCTTATTTAGAATGGCCAAAATGCATCTAGAGTTCGTCATTTGTGTTAGGCATGGTTTCAAAAGAGAGAGAGAGGAACTCATAAAATGCTGATCTTAAGGGATTGAAGCCAAATTCAGTCAGACACACTCGCACAGTCCAAGGCCATAATGTCAGAAATCCTAAAAGCTGATAGTGTAGTAGGCTTAAAAATTGGAAACCTTCAATGTTAATAGGCACGAAATCGGAGTGCAGCAGTTAACGAAGACTGATCGTTAGCAATTGATGTATAAGATCGGCCAGTGGCGTTTTTGTAAAACACAAGACACGAATCTCCAAAGTGAGCAGTAACAGGTTGACGAATGTCGAACCATAGGTAAAAGGAAAGAAAGGAAGGAGAGTGGGCTAGAGTCTGTCTTGCCTATCATTCACTCTGCCCCAATTCATGCCAAATACGAGCTAATTGTGGGCAACCAAGGCACAGGAGAGAAAAGAAAAAGTAGTTGTGTTGGGGACCAGAAGACACTACAATGGGATTGGCGAAGTAAAGGGGAAAGAAAACTCATCATTTCATAAATGCTCACAAGGAATCAGCAGAACTCAAAGTTACCAGAGTTCAACGGATGATAAGCAAGTGGACAGTCTCGTGGGTCCGGAAAGAAGTTTGCTTCACAGATCGCAGTCTCTAATTGCTGCCTCGAGGAGAATCGTGTGCCTTCGAGTCACTATTTCTATCGCTATTTTGTGCGTTCATTAGGAAGACCAAAAGGGAAAAGAGTCAAGTTATGAAAGGAAGCGATTAAGAGATGAGGCTTTTTAAGCTCTAGATTCCATCCATTTTCGCACACACTCGAATGCTAAGGCTTTTGTCATAGCATTTAGGCAGCATTTCAGCTTCACATGCGTGCATTTTATCCTCGACAATTTTCCGGCGTTAACGTAAGTCACTCATTGTGGCTTTGGGGAAAATCTAATGTCAGAAATCTGTGAATAGTGGAGAAGTTGAATGCAACGAGCTGCCCGCATACTAAAGTGAGTAGCTTATGTCATGGTGAAATAATGGGACCTAAGTTTAAGGAGAAAATGTCATTACTTTTACAGAAAGGGATCACCTTCATTCGTCAATTCCAATTTTGTCCGTGTGACTACCTTTCCACAAAGACCGTTTCCTGTCCTCTTAGCCATCGTGCTATCGGATGGGCGATTGCAGCATTTGACAAGAAACGAGAGTGCAGATATCCCACACGACCATTACCTGTGGATGACCACAAAGGAGAGCCAAAATTCTTGCATTAGCCTGAAGCTTAATCAATGCCTAGCACTAGTTGACGCCCCGTTCGCAACTCGCTGGACCACTGCACTCTGGAGTTCCTAGCTACATGGGAAGGTCGCTGCTTTTGCAATTATTTAAGACTGTTTGCTGGTTGGCTCCCCCTTTTAACTTGTTTGCTGATAGGTTCCTTGCATGCGAACTTCAGAGCTCGTTCTCCAGCCAGTCAAACGGCGATAAAGGTGAGCTTGCTTTCTGGCAACATCACATCCGCGTCATTGCAGTTTTGCCTCGGCTTCCCTAATAGCAAGAATGATGCCACTGACATCACTCCTATGGTCCTTTAATTCATAACATTAAGTACGCTCGTGCCCATGCCATCAACCTCTTTGCACTTAGCCAGCCTCCGCATCTATCATTAGGAACGTCAGCTAAACCAAGGCCATGTCTACCACCTTAAGCCTTGGGCGTGTCAATGGTTATTTGCGGACAGATTCATCGTCTTCGTGAGTGCATGAATGTGAGCCTCGTCCACAGAGTTGGGATGCACCACTTTGGTTGTAATTAGGCGAAGAGAGGATGCTTTGGCGCTCCTCAGCCGGATGTGGTGTGAAGCAATGTTTTAAATAGGCAGAATTAGATTTATTTGACGACTCTTTAAGAGACCAAGGGAAGGCGAATGCCGCATTGTGCACCACATTTTAATGTTGTGAAGCACACATGTGTCCTCTGTCCTTATTCCTGCTTTCTGATCCCTTAGTTTTTCTGTCATCATCGTTTGGCAGATACTTACGCCGAACAGAAAAACCAATTCGGTTGCTGACAGCACCTCCACCGGCCCGACAACCATCCCATTCATTTATCTATGGATAGAAAGTGCTTGCGTGTGCTATCTTTGTCATTTTGTTTAAATAATGCGCGATATTGGATAAGCTTCCCTTTCTTTATTCTTTTAAGTTTTGTGGCCCCGTTTGAACTGGTAGATTCCCACTTAGCATCCTGTTGTACTCTTCTGAACTCTGTTAGGCTTGGAGCATATACAGCGAAATGTCACGGGTCTGTTATTCATAATCATTTCAGTGCTAATGATATCCAATTGCTAATTGACCTTCAAGTGACATCACACTCTTTTTTGATAGACGAACTTCTCGTTCAAATCTTCTAGCAGTGTATGCAGATAGTTACAGCTATCACTAAATTCCTTGCCATTTGAGGCCTAACCTTCAGGTTCGGAGAAATTCTTTTCTATCTTGTCATTGCAGTTGTCAGCTAGTATTCTCACACGCGCATTCAGGGTTATGCCAAGCTATGTTTTTTTATGGGGAACCCTTCAATCATTTGAATGTGCGCATCCACGCAGCTGGCTAATTACATTTCGGATCGTGGGACTTCGTTAAAAAAAGGCCACATAAACGAGGGAGAGCTTAGTCTCCAAGCCACAGAACCAATGGCACGAGACACAGTTACAAATGTTTGTGCTTTGATTGCCGCAGGGATTTGCCATAGTAAGGTTGGACTACCTTCGCTCCAAACGGAGCCGCACAATAAACTATCATGTTGACCTAACGCTCAATGAGGCGGCTTTTTCCCAAATTCCGTTTTGGTGGTATTTAAGGCCTCCCATAATTGGGCGCCACCCAAAAGATGCTCCATGCCTGTGAAAGTCATAACTGGGCGCTTTTTGGTAGTCCCAATAGCTACCACCCTGCAAAGTACTGACGCACACAATATTGGATATAGTGCTGCCTTCGTGGGTTGCTGCTTTTGATTATTAGCTGGTGACGGCATGCGCAGAAGTACTGGCGCACAATGCAGGCCTTTATGAGTGGGCCTCCGAGTGCGCGGCTCAGTTTAACTTGAGGTGGCGGAATTGAGACAATGCGGAGGTGGGGACTTATCGGCTCATTCATAATTAAATCATTGCCCTCACATGATTCATAATATAGAGCGTAGATTGTCAACCGTGAGAGCACTGGCTCTCCATGTGACAAAGACTGTATTTTATTGCAGCCTTGATAGCATAGGAATCAAGATTAATAAAGCTCCACTGCAGTCCTGGAGTCGATCGTTGCGTTGCATGACTGCATTGTCCATCAGCATACGGGTCCGCATGCTCGGGTATGCATGCGATACAAGTGGCTCATTTTATCCTTTGCATGTGCTCTTATTGTTTCCCATGCGTGTCAAGTGTCCACAAATATCGCCCACATCTTCAGTTCACATGGAGGAGGCCTTCACTTTATCCTAATTTCGTGTCTGATCCATTAGCAATGGCTAATTAAAATCCAAGCATCAACTGCAAGATTTCCAACTTTCGTGCGTAGAAGCTGCGCATTCAAAAGGTGAGCTTGTAATGGTTACTTAAATTGCACCAGATACGTAGTGCGTAATTCAGAACTTGCTCCCCGGTTTACCCACCTAAGTTCATGTCAGTGTAATCCTTCTTCTTGCATCAAGTTGTTCCCATTCCTATTCGCCACACTGACATTTTGCACGCTGTCTCACGAATCCGAGCATTTGAATATTAAATGGAGTCCTTATCGTTTTGCGAATTGCGCACACGTCACCGCGTGCATGGAGCCATACATTGTCCAGCTATCCAATCTTGTCTAAGAGCGTCAACGCCTTAGATAAGCAGTTGTATTTTTAGCATCAGGCTGACTTCGGCCTTGATCTCTTTGCTTTAATGTTTCATGTGCAGCAGCCCATCTGGTCAGATGTGTCATCCTCGTCTGTAGCACTGAAATTGGAAAGATCCCTTGCTGAGCTCTTCCCACGCTTACCATTTTGTATCAGCCAATAATTAAGCTATGCTTTTGCAGATTTTTCCAGTTCAGTGATTTGGAATTCGCGGCATTTTCTTGGCCATATCAGCCGCTTCTGAGCAATTGTTCAAAATTTTGAAATCAAGCATGGACGTATCATTTGTCGCCACCCATCGTGGTGCCAACTGGATATAATTAAACGGACACGCATATGGTTGTCACAGTGACGAGGAAGCAAAACAGCCAAATCTGTTCGCAGTATATAAAGGTAATCAAAATGCAGCAGCCGAATGGACACCCACTTCAGCTGGTAATAGCACTGCATTGACCCAATCGGTGCCCCTGCAACCTAACGTGCAGTAGTTCTTCGTTGAGAAGGGGAGCAATCACAGCCGTTTACGCTTCCAATGCTCATTCGCAACTATCTCTGCTTCAGCCTAAGGTACATTGATGCAGCATTATCCTTCCTCTTAGCATTTAATTGTTCAATCACATAACTTTTAAAGATCAAACGAGAGTCTTTCTCATCGGTGCCAGTTTGCAATCGGTTCATTGACATCCAGTAAGTAGCTTTGTATTGAGTTCGGTTTCCCCTCCCCAGTTCTCGAGGTATATACAGCGCGAAATTTCGACAACCTCCACATCCACATTCAACCACCAGCTGAGAAATGAGGTGGCATAGCGAATGCGAATGTTGCGAAACCGGTGCATAATGATCTGCATGTGGCTTTCGCATGCGTGCTTAACTCCTGTTCTACAGTCTACGTATGTTCAAGGGCAAGAGACACACAATGTGCCACAACAGCCGTGCCTGTAATGAGAGTGCAGCGTCTATAATTTCCTTGGTGGAGCAGCACATTCTGCAAAACATGGAGACCGCAACTAAATCGAAATTGTCATTAACCTTTGTGTCTGCTGGAGCACGCTTATTAATGAATCGATGAAGCAAAAGCAGGTGTGCATGGGCGGCTTTAATCCAATATGGGTAAGTTTCATAGTCCTCTCATAGTGCATCAGGTAACTAAATGGCCTCAACAAGGCCAATGTTTGGTATGCTAACAGGGTTTCGATTCGATCCGATCGACGGAAATGGACAGGTTTCAGTTGAGGTGTCCCGGCATGCTTAAACCACCATGTACATTTGCCTCCTGAATGACGAGTGGCTGCCACAAGATCATTAGCTGTTGGAGAACCACCATTGGGTAATGATGGTGGCGACATGCGCGCAAATACGATCACGGTAAGGCAACTGCTGTACAGTAAGGAGTACTTCGGTTGCACTGGCAGTGACCTGTGCTTCAGCAGTTGCCCCATGGAAATTTATTAGCTGTGTCGAAACAAATTCGGATGATTGGATCTTTGCAATGGGCCTATAAGTACATTTGAAAATATCGTACGATGCCTTAACTACTATGCGGCATGGACGTGCTTGATGATTTTCCAGGATGCAAAACTGGATGGGGTGGCCTGGCGTCGGAATGGTGACCTCTGCCATGTTATTAGAGCTTTGCACTTACAACCGTGTTACGACCAGTTCACTGGTGAATAAGTTAGCTTCGTGCATTTGCTAGCAGTAAACCTCTCTTGTGAACATTCTGTAGGCTGCAGATCGCACAGTTCCGCGGAGTTAAGAAGACTTGAGTCAGTGAAGGTGCCTGGCTAGACAAAAACAAGGGCCCGTTCACTGCTTTGTTCGGAATTTGTGCATCCCCAAACGCAGATGCTTTTCTAGGGCGTCTTGATGCACGTTAACGATGCAACGTTAGAACTGCTAGCTTAGATTTTCGTGGCTGCAAATTCAAGAACACTTTTTTCGGTAGTCTAAGCTACACCTTCAAGATGGGCTAAACGATGTCATTTTAATTACCAACCGATAGCCGTGCAGGGTCTCTTTCCCAGCCTTCGTGAGATTGGTCAGTGTCTGTCTACACTTAGCTTGGAATTGACGAAAAGTTGATAGGTAAGTGCTAACGAATGGCTCAAGGAGATCAGATCAACGCACTACGGACTTCGCTGATGTGCATTGAATGTTCCATTGCTGTATGTGCGAGACAGAATGGTGTAACTCTCCGTGCCACATAGCACTTAGCAGAAGAAATATTCCCTCGGCGGCATTACAAACTCATGCGTCGGGGAGTTTATAGCACAGTTGTCAGCAGGGCAGTGGCACACTCCGTTTCTTCTTCGACGTTGCACCACGAATGGCCATTTGCCTTCTGCTCCCCTCCTACCCGAGTAGGTGAGCCTACAATGCACTGAAAGCTTCGGCATAGCAATGTATGATAGCATGTCAAAATCACCACCAGCGACGAAGTAATGAGTTCTTTAGAAGCTGGTGCACGACACTGTGTGCGCCGTTTTGACTCCATTTGGGCCGCCTTGTTGCACGTGGCGCCTGGTTTGCATTACTCCCAAATACCAAGGCTCAACGACCTGCCTTTAGTTTGTAAGATGCAACTCGTGTCCATATTTACAAAGTGAGGCGATTCACCAGCGAGAATGCCACTGCCTTTGGTAGCGATCAAGTGCAAATGCGGATTTATTGCCACCTTAACTTCCATTGGCATGGGATGCATGCAACGACGACAACCACGAGCAATAAGAACTTGCATTTAATCAGCCCAAATCAGGTAGTGAGCAAACACTGTGCCAAACTTGTGCATATTTAGTTGCACCACATGGAGGAAGAGCATTAGGCTAACGGTAATCTTTGAATCGTCGAATTTTGTTAACGGTTGTAACGGATTTTGATGGACTTGCACGGAAATCGCAGTTGACACAAGCAACAGTGCTTCTTTCCACACTGGCAGTGGGCAGTATGAAGTGTCCTTGGGGATCTGGCTGGATTTGGAGGTGCTCATATTACACAGTGGACTGTTGATTTTGCATTCATCATGGTCTCAGAACCACCTTTTTCTCCCAAGCGAGCCGTAGAGGTGCCATTTTTAACATGGACTGAGCGTTACCACCCAATTCCCTGCAGTTCTCGAGACCATGGAGGCATTCAGTTCGATCGTACTTCGTGAACTATAACAGGTGTCCATGAACTACAATCGAGAAAGCGGCATTTAAATCGGCCGCAAGATGTTCTTCAAGTCGAACTGTCTGTACTGATGACTGACTTCGACTGCCTAGATTGCATAGCCCCATCCCTGCACTACGGTGCACGAAGACAACTGTAGTCCATGTTGTCATTCTGCAATTATGCAGTCATGTCAAGTATCCATGGTCAAGAAGCAATGTTGTCATCAAACATGGCTTTAATATTTTAACTCTTAACAAGGCGAGGGGCAACTGTGCGGCACTCAAAGCTCCACGACTTCACCATTGACCAATTCTTGAGAGAAACGACTGGCATAGACTTAGCAGAGGTAGATAAAGAAACCACCTCAGATGCAAAGGGGCGGTCTGCAAAATCGCTCAGATATGGTGATGAACAGAATCAGACAGATTATCAAGGCAATGACTTGTCAATCCCGTGGAATAGACAGCCCACACCAGAGCAGAGGGTCTTTTATGACCAAAAGCGGATGCCGTTTTTGCTCCATCTTGTTAACGGCAAAAGCCTCAACCAAATAATTTGACATCTTTTGATGCCTCCACAGCATTTTGCATTGTCGAGGGCTGCGTTTGTCAGCTGTACATTGTATTGCAAGAGGAAGTCCAGAATTAGGAAAAGCTGTTGAAGGTGGCATTGGTGGGGTTCTCAATGGCAGAGGCATAAAAGACTTAAAGGATTGTACAATGCTTTGGTTTGCATGTGACGCTCCTGGCGCCTGATTTTGATGTGGCTTGCTAATGATGCACAAGTACGTCAGACTGCAGCTAGTGAGATCTTCAACTCCGTATCGTCATGACACAGTGCCATGTAAAGTTAACCGTAGGTGAAGTCAGTCATGAGGGAAGGGACAAGCGTGCTGCACCACTACTTGTGAAAGTTGTGCCAGCTAGGCAGAGCATCTAGATGTCGTCTGTCATGGTTACAAGGAAAGGGTGTCATCGCACTCTAAAGCATACCACTTTGTATGTCACCTCCTGCATGACGTCCATACACCCGTAACCTATCCAGGTAGAGTCTTATGCAGTCGTGAATCGCTTCCAAAGGTTCTTACTTTACGTCTTGCCGTTCTTCCTAATATTTCTGTTAATTGTGCTGATGGGTGAGCGTGATGAAACTTGGCTGAGGTGTATCAGTGAACTCCTCAATTCCACGCTTAAAATGAATAACTGAAGAATCGGAGTTTAATCATGAATTTTTAATTGGACGTAGAAGCTGCTTAGACGGAATGATGAAGCGTCAAAATGTTTGAAGGTGAAGTTGGCCCTCCTGCGGTGCTTTTTTGCAACCAGCTAACCTCTACACATAAAATCTTCCATTGAAATGCTCACCAAGTATGCTTTCCTTACCGGTGGCGATCGGAGGATTCACCACCCCACCAGTATTCCCCCGGATGAGATTTGGCATGATGCACATGTTTTCAAATGCAGCAGGTGGACGTGCGGTGATTAGAGCAGTAGAGCAAATGCTTGGTTTGATGCGGGATACCATCTGCTTACTGGCACAAATTATGCTGGCCTCCCATAACATAATGACTGCCATTGCATTCTATCATTTTGCCTTCGCATGGGTGAGACGGCTTCAATTCCAAGTTGACAATTGGCTGTATTGTTAGACCATTAATGGTTGAAGTGGAATTGGGTCTCAAGTAGATTCTGCGACAAACTAATGTGCCGAAATTCGTGGCTGTCAGCCGATCAACGAAATCAGGAACTCGAATAGATGGCACAAAAACACAAGAGTAAAAACAATCTATTTTATTAAGCCTCTCGGACACTCTGTTCAGGATACCACCGCCAGTGACCTTTTCCTCTGACCAACACCACTAGTAGTGCGCCATCGTTATCACTCCTATCAGGCTCGCGTGTGTCTTACAGGGGAAGGGGGAGGGAGGGAGGGAGGGGTCGAGAGAGCAGAGGAGAGAGGAGGAGTTTCGCATAGAGAGAGTGGTAATGCATCAGCCATATGCATGCAGGAGTTGCGCCCACAAAAATACGAATATGACAAATATTTATGCACGTCTGCACTACGTCTTGGTCACAAGATGATCAAAATGACCAAGAATCTGCCCTTCTTTAATGTTTGCCATTTTCGTCGGCAGCACAATGCATCCTCATCGATGAATTCCTGCCAAATTGCCTCCCCTAACACTATGTATTCCTTGTCTTTGAGTCTATCTTCTCGACTAAACACTATGCGCTTACTTTGCAAAATGGACGCATGCTAGTTGCGGAGTCGACTTTATTTGTGCCAAATTCCACACAATTGTAAGGTAGTTCAATGTCATGAAGTGTATTCCTTGAGTGCATAAATTTAAAATCATAATCCATTAGGACTATCAATCATGCTTCTTGAGTGCCAACAGGCATGAGTGTGCTGGGGTATGGGGCATGTGCGAGATAGCCAGTTGATTTCTTGGCCGACCGGATGAATGAGCTGCAGAAAGGATTGGGAAATGCGAGTGTGCTCTCGGTGCAGGAGTTCATGGTTTATGCCACTGGCAGATTCAATCAGTAATTGCAAGTGGATTTAAAGTTCGCATGCCCCAAACACTACAGCCAATAAAGAGGGAGGAACTGAGGTGTGAACAATCGAAGTGTGAGACGTAGGACGTAGATAACGAAAATGAGAATGCTTCCCTGCGATGCAGGCAGTTTTGCAAAAATCATATCCAGAAGCTTGGAAGTCTCGTAGTTTTCGCTGGAATCATTTTAAACTCACAGACCGACCGAAAGGAGTAGCTCATGTTATAAGACAAACCAAAATCACGCATCAAACTCTCTTTTACTTAGCACATTCTTTCCAACACCCCCAATATTTTTGCCTTTAGCTAGTACGAGGAATGATATCAATTTATGCCCGTCTTCATTTTAGCAGCTCAAGGTTGTGGGCGTTTGTTGGTCACGTAGTCGCACAGTGACGACCGATCAATCATTTATTGCACGGAATCCAGCGGGAAAGAAAAGGGTCCATTATTAAATCATTATTTTGTTGCACACATCTTGTTGCAACAGCACGTTCTTGCACTGTTTAAGCTCTACCGCATGGCATTTGCGTATACTGGTGACTTTGTCAGACCCCAAACTCACGCCCAATGCACCACCAAGCATTAAACTAAATAAGATTCTGAAACGCTGGCACAAGATTGGACATGTCGGTCGAAAGAGCTTAATGTGGGAAGAAAGTAACCATGAAGAAAAGCTACTAGCTAGCTAGCTAGCTACTAGCTACTAGCTGCTTAGTTTGAAAGCTGTGCCTCGAGTCACCTCTAATCAGCATTATTCTTCTTTTTTAAAGCTAGTTACATTTTTACTACACTCAGGGAATGGCAAGAAGCAATGCACTCAGCTTTGCGATGGTAAACCTCAGGCGCGTGGGCATCTGGTTAAGCAGCACTACCGATTACGACCGTAAGCTTAACGCATTGCAAATGGAAACCTGAAATGCAAAAATATTTTCAATTGCATTTAAAAGAGGTTTAAATTCTCGCTGACATAGTCGTAGAAACTGGATGAATTAAAGTGAGACACAGTTTAAATCACCTTGTAGCTCTAAGCCATGATGCTGTTGCAAAGCCAAAGCATGCAAGCACCGATTCCCAGCAAACAAGACACTGCCTGCGGTAGCATGTTCATTGGTATTGCTCATCATTACCTCAGGAATCTTTTGTACAAACACTGGCCCTTCGGTTGGCATCGCCTGATCCCCGTGTTTAAGGCCTTTCTTTGCATAGGTGTTAAAATACAGCTTCAAATTAGGTGGGAACTTGAGAGTGTGTAAAAAGTGCAAAGTGGATAATCGAGGGATATAAAAGGAGCCATTAAAACTAGAGTACTATAGGCCAACCTGCTTCCACGTCTGCAATCACGCTAGCTATGCCAAAGTTATTTATCTTGAGCAGATGTATCCAAGTAAAAGTAACTGTCTGATCAATTCGAAGAAAAAGCGCAGTCATCACGAACAGCAGATGAGCTTGGGAAACCAATAGATAGGCATGTCAACATAAAATTTTAACTAAATCGAAGAGGATGAAGTAAATTTTGTAGCGCAATTACCGCATTCACCGGCCAGTTTTAGGCGCAAATGGAACAGTACCACCAATGGGAACAAATTGGCAATTTACCAAAGAGTCTTTACCGACGGAAGACACGTACTTAAGCGATGTGGACTAGGTTCAAAATGATGTGATTACTGGTGTTTGGCTGAAGTCATGGCTGCGAATTCGTGGGCTTCGGTCACAAAATATAGCCGTTGATTCAAATGTGCCAACATTTATCATTTTACTCAAGAAACACAGGTGAAATTTGCGCTGAAGTAAAAATTGCATGAGAAGACTAAAAGTGCTTGATCGTGACAAGTCTTCCCTGAATCAAGCCACAACTCCTGCTCGCAGTCAAAACTAGTGCTGGTAGAATGTAAACAGCGGTGGAAGTGCCACGTCACCCCTCCCCATCAACATAGCCAGACAGTCCTGTTGCAGTGCATCATTGTCGCAAAAGCATGGTTTGCCTATCATGTCACAAGATCATGTTGACAGCTTTTAAAATGGCTATTTAATGGACCCGCGTGCTCAAGTTTGAATTAAAATCGCTAGTTTTATCTTACAACTACGTTCTCTCCACTGATTTCTATAGACTTTCTGTAAAAGAAAAGGAAGATTGCAATTAGGCAATTAAGCCGATGGTACACCAGATTTAGCCATTACAGCCTTAGGAAAGTTGTGCGGGTCGAAACGCTCAGGCACCCACTAATGATGCCTTAACATTGGGTAGAAGGGAATGTTTATGTCGGAATGCCATGTAACAGCGGCAGATTATCCATAAGCAGTGCAGAAATGCTCAACCCTACGCCACACTATGCCAACATTTATTATAATGCCATCAGCGTTTGCTCACTACAGTTCAGTGTGCGTCTTTAAGATCCCGAACTGCTGAAAACTGATGCACGAAATGGGCTTTGCTGTTCCGTTACAATGCTGAAAATGTTTGTGTCATAGCGATGAGTGGGAATGGGAGACTGCTCCTCGTAGACAGCCGAAAAATGGCACTAACACGAGCATTGCAAGTTTACAAGGCCCAAAGGAGACTCTTATCAGCATTCAGACTTAGCAAACTTTAGTCATATTGGCATTGTGTGCCACTCTTTTAACTTACTTTTCGCAATCACTTCCCCCTCCTTTCTCTGCCACCTTCGTTCCCCACATGTAGTGCGTAATCATCTGTCTAGTAGGCCAATATTACCCTAATTTTCCTGGTCGATGAAACTTGTTCCAGCGGGGAAGGGTTCTCAAACAATGGCATCTAAAGACCTTCCTAGAAACGGTTCTGTTATGCGCATCGTATTGCCCCTTGTAAGAGAGCATTCATCGTCGACTAGGTGATGGATTTTTCTAAGCACGGGACTCAACAACAGAGGCCCATGCATCGCGTCATCAGATGGCCAACGAATCGGTCAATAAGGTCACTGATGTTGGAATTGGAAGCAGCCAGTTATTGCCGATGCCCACTTGCACAACTTTTGTCATCGATATGATACAGCATCAGCAAATACAGCTGTTTCGGTTTATTCCGGCAATCCTGCCTGCGCAAGTGTGGTGGGTAAAGCGCTGGGCTATTCATGGCACGCAAGTGTAAAGTAAGTGGTGGTCCTGCATGCAAAAAGCGCCTAAGGGCAAATAAGTGCACGCCACCAGCCTTTACTGCGAAACAGGTCGATGTGGCAGTGCCGGTCTCGAAAATCACTCATGTTCCCTACCATGTCGTCGGTCAGTTGTCATTTATTGATAACGCCTGTTCGTTCTGAACTTCATTCTCCATTTGGCCACCGCTTTATTCGTGGGATGGTCTCTTGAATTCCGCCCACTCTTGACTTAATCCTACCCCTTTTAACCTCAGCCTTTGTCCGCTTCTTTCATTTCATCCTCACCGTCAGTTAACTCATAGATGCGATAAGATTAAGGATTTGTTGTGTGGTGGGTCCTGGTTCGGTTGCACTTATGAAACCAGCTTTTTGAAACATGCTACTTGGGTAAACGAGAACACATTGGCACATAATTGGCAAAGGGGTAGCATCGATATGCTAAAAATATGAAATTGGACTATCCTGGTTTTGATTGGCAGCAAGGGATTCTTCAAGAGGCTTTAAAAAGGCCTCTCAGCCATTGCAACACAAGGCCCTAGTTCACTGTTTCCTTGCACAATTCGACTGGCTTAATCAATTCAGGAAAAGTGGAATAATCCGTTCGTCAGATGAAATATTGTCATTCGCCCACTGATCAACTTGCCAGAGGTAATTGACTGATGAAAATATTGAAGTGGTGAGACTTTACGCAAACGAAAATCCCCATCTGCGATGATGATTACTTCACGCCAAATTCAACTCAACTGCGGTTAAGACGGCAATCGCGATCGCCACCAGTCTTACTGTTGTTGCATCCTTAATTTAAGTGGTCGCCAACTTCGCAGATCTCTCATTGGATAGGCGCACATCCCGCAGTCTAGTCTTGCTGATTGACAAGCAGCTTGCTCTTTCATGAATGTAAGATTAGTCCACGGGGGGCATTAGCACTGGTTTCAGCGCAGCATCCAACACTTGGTGGTAATCGTGCTACCAGCCGAGGAAAATTGGAAGAATGCCCTTTCTCCTCTTGTATTCAAGCGCTTTAGGCGTTGCCATTTACTTATGTAGAAAAACGCATCCTCCTGTCAGTTCTCAAATTCTTTAAAACCCCATCTTCGTTGGCCTCCCACCTTAATGGCTTGATGTAAGCGAAGGTGAAGCCGACCATGCACTATGTTATGATTAACAACGTTTGGTAACTGTTTTTGGGGTTGCAAGACAGAGGGGTGCTTTGGTTGACACGATCCCCTCAAAGCCAAATGATTCGATTCTGGACATTCAAGGCTCCATGCATACTTCCATACACGGATTGCTCCACCTGCTGCTGTTGCGATACTTCGCCATCATGCATTTATGAGCCACTAAAGAAATCGATTATACGGAATTTTTATGAAGAAAGTAATGAAACAGTGCGACAATGAATCTTTGAATGATGCCTTTAGGAGAACGGGGTTCCGTTTCGTTTGATTAAATGATGCGGTCGCTCCTGCGGTAGCGCCCCATTATGTCAGGCTGAGCAAATGAATCCCCCCATAAAATGGCGTCCGATACATAGTGATTGGGCTAAAAGGCTGCTTTGTACATGTTGTAGATAACTGGAGGTTATATGATGGTTTGCTGACAGAAGGTGGTCAATTACTGCCACCGTAATTATCCCATGGCATCGGACTTCGGGAACTACCAAGAATTCATTCGATGCTATTCGGGGACCTTCGTGCTCTGAAAAACTAGCCAAACGCCTTTGGTCCGTAATGCAGCGTGCGAATCTCCTATTAGTTATGGGCATTCGCGTGTGCAAGTGCTAAATCAGGAGCCGAATTAAAAGGTGTGAAATCACTGAGGGGCAAACGTAAATTCTAACTTAAATAGTTGCGTGATCATGCATCGATGAGGTGTTATTTTTGTCCGATACCGATCCTCTGCTAGCCGGAACTTCCGCTAACCCAATGTGCCGACTTAACGCGATGAATGCAAGTCAAGCTTGTCCTAACTATGCACCGAGTTTTGGAAACCATTGCGCTCATGATACGGCTTTGTATGGTACATGTTCAGCAGCGTCGCGAGGGAATGTGAAAGCACGGGATATCTGCTGAACATGTGCCACGGTTCTAGTGCAGCACAAAGTCACCCGAAGATGCGTGCAGCATAAGGGAAAGGCTTTGGAAATCAACTGCGTGTAGTCACCGACAGAACAATCAATAGCAATGATTGGATGACTGACAGCAATTACATTGTCAAAACTGGAAGAGAGAAAATAATGCCCAAGCTTTCTTGGTTGATGTGTAGCACGAACCAGGACGCACTTTCCATGATGTAGTAGAACGTCTAGTGAGCCTCACGGAGTGAAAACTAGCGCAAGCTGCGGGAAAAGTCGGCAAACCAAAAGATTAATGTCAAGGTTGGCAAATGGTTGTTACCAAAGTGTCACAGAAATGTAAGCCGGTGGTAAGCGTTCCTTAGCTTTCATAAGTGCAGAATGCACACAATTACTGGCTGAAATCGATTTTAGAAGAAACAAGAAAAACAATTTTTAGCAATTGCATAACAATTAATCAGCATTCATTTCCTCATCAAACTAGAATTTCAGACCATCATAATCACACCATTTGCCCTTGAACCCACATCAGCCGAATGGCAGAGCAAGTGATGTAGCTTGGTGCAACATAAGACGAAAGGTGTCTCTTACTGTCCACTAATTCTCCTCTCTGACAAATTTTTGCACGAGCATAATTAACGGACGAAAGATTTGTTGTAAAACCATTGTGTTTCATGGAGAATGAAGTAAAACTGCATGCCAATTGGGGCAGAGCATTGATTGAAGTTTCATTCAGCTAGCAAAAATGAAGCCATCTTCGGTCTGTGGTAAAAGAGTGTTTTGCGTTAAGAGAACCTACGTTTACGTGCTTTTAATAAGGCTTATTGCAATGTGAGGCCTTTTGCGATCACATGCATCCCTAAGAGAGTTCTTATGTGGTCAAGGATGGTGAGATCAGAATAGCACCACGTTTCAACCACAGGTCATGTCGCCCACGTGCATACATCAGCAGTTAGCCAATGGCGCACCTTGGGTCTTTCACATTCACCTACTTTTCTTAACAGTTTCACAATCGCCTCTGTTACCTCTCTACTATCTCCCATTCTTCTCTGTTTTTGGTGTAATGCAAATTAGGTGTTGATTTTGCTGCTGCCTTTGACTCTACATTCATGAGCGTTTAGAATGCGCTGAAATTGTCCACCGCTGACTTTACTTACATGGGCGCGATGTATCCGATGATGGACAGTGACGCACTCATTAAACAAACGCACTCCAGCACGTTCCCACAAGATGTTCACACAAGTAGTGTGCCGTGTGCCCCATAGTTACATGATAAGCTAAAGTAGTCTGCATAACATGCTGCTAACTGCAGAAGGGCTGGGTGGCAAGTGACGTGGATCCATAGGCACATTACGAAGCGGACGTAGAGTCTTTAGAGATGGATCGCACAACCGCATTCTTCATCATGTCGAGAGGCGGTCCTTTAAGAGCGATATTCGGGTATGGGGTTGTCTCGTGGCCATGAAAATTGGGTGCAGTAGAGGATATGGAGCCTCGTAGCAAAGCATCAAAATGGTGGCACCTTGGAGCCATATGGTTTCGTACCTGCGCTAAATGATTCGTTTCTTCAAATCATGGCTGGACCATCCGCTAAGCCATGAGGCGATTGGCACTTCTTTCGACAATTCGTTCACGATTGCATCTGAAAATGTAATCAGTTGCCCTGTCAATGGTAGACTAGTTCTTCTTACGCTAGCACTCATAGCGACGTAAGCACTTTTACTGGCTTACCAGACATCCTACTTGTTGTCATGGCAACCACCGGTTATGCACCATTTGGGCTACGCAAAGTTGCTGGCTTTCCAGCAAGGATTGGTTCATAGCATGACCATCAAATACCGCCTCCAATCGCCTATAAGCGCCTGCATGCTCTTAACTTCTTCTCACCCTGCGGTTTAATTGGTGGGATTAGGCGAAGCACATTGATCCTCGAACTATGAGAAACATAAATACGAAGCTATTCAATTTGGGGCGTTTGAGAAATGCCTCTATAAAAACCTGTGGTTATCTTGTAGCCAAGTTGCTCTGATACCAAAATTTCCCAAGTCAGAATTACGAAGGGGCAAGTTTAGGCCACAACGGATCAACTAACCAGGACCGAGAGACCGGATGAGCCACAATGGCGGAAATTCCCACGATTCTAAGTGGCAAAGTGCTTCTGGTTTTGCACACCGGCACCACAACTGTCCTTATCTGTCTTCCCATTGTAAGTGCCACTATGCCCACCACTCGCCGTAAAACGTTTCAACGAATATACACAGCAGGAACAATCTCATTTGAGCATCGATGAGACTGAACTGATTGTCAAGACATGCGTTTATTATCAAGTAGTTGTTCACAGCGTTTGCACTGTTAACTGAGAGTAGAGGCTGACAAAAGTCAAGCCGACCATTCATCACGTTAATAGATCCTACAAAAAAAGCAGTGTGTTTAATAAACGCAAGTATTGGGCTGCAACCTGAGAAGAGTTTATGTTTATTTGCTCACGCTTACGAGAGTGCTCACGCAAGCAGCAGAGCCATGGAATAGAACAAGGTTGCAGTGACCAAACCAATGGAGATGGACGCGCTAGTTGCAGAGGTTTCGGGCAACCGATTTGAGGTTCTTGAAGTGGGCGACACAGACGGCAGGGAAACGCTGCTGATCTCTGTGGTTGCAGGAGTCGTAGTGGACATTTGCTCGTTTTCTATCCAATGCAATATCTTCATTCCATAACAATTAATATCCGTTACATATTTAGCAAGCTACTTTGCATAATGAGGTGTTTCTGCTGCTTAATCAGGAATTTAATGGCGAAGAAAATCGTCAGTGGTTCAGTAGGCTCATTTTGGCAAGAATAAATATCCACCATTATAAGTCATTTCTAATTAAATCCAAACAATTATAGGCAACAGTTCAGTGTTTGACGAAACAAGCATAAAGAACTCACTTTCTTCCAAAGCCGGCATGGTTAGATCTACTACATTGCTGCAGCTATCAGCATTTTGAGCGTTGCTTCCTACCCTTATCAAACGCGAACAAACTGTGGCCAAAATAGTTTGAAGTGGCAATGCACTAATAAGAGTAGAATTTGTAGTTGGGGGGAAATCGACTTGATGCGCCGTTTTATTGTCGATCCTCCACTCGACACGAAAGCCAGTGAGGTACGCATCGGACTGAAGTGGCAATCCCCAGCTTAAGCGCGCAGTATCAGGGCCAGCTACTTCAAGTTTCACATTCTGTGGAGCACCAGGGTCTATGCAAATAAAAACGCATTGACGTTTCGTTCATGCTAGGAGGGTATTAATATTTCCTTAATCACATTGTGTTCCCGTGTCAAGCCAGATGGATACGGCATGAACAAGCATCAAAATGAATGCGTAATGGGTAGATAGGAGTAGTCTTTACGTCCAGCGTTCACTGCTTCATCGGTGATGAATGCAGTCTCTCCATGTGGTTTTATCCATTTCAGCAGCAAAGGCGATGAACAAACGCCGCAGATTTAGTGACTTCGAATTGGCAAACTTTACTCAAAACCCAACGTCACCCACTTATGTCTCAATAACTCCAAAATATGCACACTAACTGCATACATAACAAAATATTCATGGCAAGTTGCCTCTGGCGTCTCAAATGCATGGGTTACTACTGCGAAACTTAGTTCATTTCACACACCTGCTTGCTAAACGGCCACATTGAAAAACACACTAAAGCAGACAACGCTCTACTTACCGCAAAACACACATAAATTCAATGGCGATTTCAAGACAACAATGAAAATGAGCGAAGGCGGATGAGTAGTGAGTAAAATGCCAACACAATGGATGAGTCTACCCTGTGGTATCAAGGTTATTTCTCTGGAATAGGGTGTGCAGCGATGTGACGTGAAATGACGTAAATGAGTTGAAGGTACTTCCAAGCTATTTACATTACTAACGAACTCCTTAATGTGGATCAGATCGGAGCATTAAAAAGTGTCTCACCTGATGCCGAAGCATGTTGTCCATACAGGACCGAGGGCATCAACAAAATGAGGCAGATCGGAGGCAGCATCACTCATCCAAATGTTAGGTTTTGCAACCCACAGACGCCTACTTATAGGCATATTGTGAAACAGTGCAGGCCAATGACATGGCCCATTCTTAACCCGCGAAATTAATTGAGCACGTGCAGGCATTCCGTAGCACCATGCGTGGTTGGGTCGTAGGAGCAAATGTGTTGGAGTCCTCTGGCACGGGTGGCACGTGTCGATAAACTGCCCTACTATGGCATGAATACCACAAAAATGCGGGATTTTTTTATGTGAAAATAGAACTGTGGAGGCAAAAGGACTTAAAGTGGTCTAATAAGTAATTCACACCAACTAGTGGTCATAAACGTGAGATTCGAATCAGTCTCCGGCGAGTTCCTTGTATTACATGTGCGACATGACATCATCGAAAGCTGCACTTCCCTCAGCTCTTAATTGTTAACAATGTGTAGCCTTTGCGACTGCAGTGTTGGGTTCGCATGCTTTACTTTCTACCACCGATTTTAGCCTGGAAGGTAAGAGCGATGATACGAACGTATTTTCGATGATAATGGCAAACGAGTGCAATGGGTACAACAGAGAACGTTTGTTTTGTCTTCAAATCGGTTGCCTTTTACCCCTGGAATAGATAGAATACCACTGTAGCACACTCCTGTCCAACCTACGCATCCAGTCATTTCAATTTCACACTAGTCGGTGGCAAATGCGCTGCCCAGAACAGAATCAGCATCGAGCACACACCAAAACTAAGAAGTAGGATCAAAAGCGGAAATTACGAAGAGTGTACAAACATGCGATTAATATGATATGCGTGCGCATCACTGTAAAGCTTCGATTTTGAGTTTGCTCGGGCGTTTCCAGAGCACTGCGTTAGCAAAGCAGGTGAGGCCGAAAATTCGAAGAGTTTCTTTATTACCGTCATACGATTCTGAAATATATTTGTTTTTACTGAAATTTACCTGTGTGCTATAAATGCTGTTCCTTTGCATAGGCTTCAAATCTGATTTAATCTTAGCCAACTCCGCATAGTTAAACTGGAATCCTATTCCATTCCTCTGGAATTGCCCGAGAGTCATCAAGACTTTTGTTCAAGGAGCGAAATCACATAGACATAGCAGTCCTGTGAAACCATTTAGGTCGTTTGGCATGTCAAATGATCTCAGTTGACCAGTGGCACAATTACCTTGGGCCGAAGCAATTATCCCTCAATGGCAGAAATTTGCCCTAGTGCCACTGCCATGAGCAAATTGGCTACTAGTACCCTGCATTCTCTGATAGGTAAGGAAATACGCTTTGAATATGCAAGTCGCTGACATATAATTCAAACGACAGCAGCGGATCCGCGCATTCATTTTGTGTCAAAGGTACTCAACTGAGCTTGTTTCCTAGTTTTCTTATTAGTCAAAGCGCAGCAACATGTTGCTAAAACCTCATCAGTAGGGGCATAGAAACGCAGTTTCGATTCGAGATCAGCATTGGAGGCAGAAAAAGTGATGCTTATTTGCACCCCATTCCTGGGACAATGAATAAGCAGAGCCAGAAATTGACTCAACTCGGCCTTAGAGAACCAATCAATGTTGCTCCTGTCCAGACTATATACCCTCAACATACTGCAAAAACCCGTTTATTCATGAGGTACGGGTTAGTTGATCACCACTTTCGTAAAGGCCCATCAAGGTGTAAGAATATATTTTAGAGGTAAAAATGCTTTGAATTCCAAAATATCAACTTGTACTTGTTGTATTTTTGTGAATCATCATCTATGAACTAAGTATGGATAGGCCATGGACATCGATAGGGGTCGTGACATAGATTCTGTTAGAAATGTGCCAAGACAATAATTGTTTTGCTCTTAAGAATTAGCTGTGGCGAAATTCATTGACCTCCGGAATTCAACGCATCCCCGCCAAAACTAATATGAACTGACTCAAAAATCAGCATGTTAAGCATTCCCATTTGATCTAAATCACTTGTGTAGTGGTCTGCGTTTCGCTAGGAAAATAAAGGCAAACTATGGGCCTTATAGGCCGGGCCACAGGGTCAGGTCTATGTGGTCATCTAAGTGACTGAAGGCGAAACAGCAATCCAAACAAGCAAAGTATTACAGCGCAGGTTCAAGAGCTCAATCCTACTTTGCACATTCAGCTATTGAGACAAATAACTTTTTTTTTCTATAGCAGAACACCAAAGGCAAACTAGTTTGCTTCCCAAGAGTGGAGTAAATTGTGTGTGCTGATCAACTTAGCTATAAAATGAACAAGGCCGTTTAGCAGCAAACAATGCAAGTTGTGATGCATAGTGCTTACTTTTATCCTGTTGCGTAGCATAACAATGATAATATTTGTTTTTGTTTGAATTCACCATCGAGTTCTAAGGAGATGAGGCTCGGTCTATGGATGTTGTGTAATTTATCTGTGGTCGATTGTTGCAAGTAAGTTGGTTGCTTGTCTAACTCGTCATCCTGGCGAGCTAGGCGATTTGCATGGACCGCTGTTGTTGTTTATGGCTTTGCTCATTACACAGTTTTATAGTCCTGATGGGTAACCGTGCTTTGGTTTTGAAGGTGTATATTCACATTGTTGATGATTTTGGTTTACGGAAGGGATCGTCGAAGTGCATAGCAAGTTTGTGCACAAGATCTTGCTTACCGTTCGCTTGGCTGAGCTTGAATGAGATATCGTCATTTGTGAGGTGATTTATTTGCGAACCCTAATCTGTGTAGGTTAAGCCCATCTGTTGCCACTTCCCTCGTACCACTAGAAATTGGTAAAACCCTGACGTGCGTCCCCGTCCTGTGTGTGGCAACTCTCTCGGAGTATGCAGGTGTACTTATTTCGATTTAAAAATTGATACTGGGAATCTGGGTGATTGTGTCGAAAATGATGGAGCTTTTGCCAAGTGTATTGATTGACTGTATCCCGGTCAGCAGCCTTCGCTCCTTAGACCTGTCGAGAAACTGGGCTTCTTAACCTCCGAGAAAAGTATAGAATCTGGACAATCTGGAAGGTCTCCTTGTTATGAGTAATGGAAGCACTGTAGCATAGTATGTACTAATTTCCATGGGTAAATGTGTTATCCACTTCTCTTAGTCTGATACCCGGTTGCGTCGCTTGGAATCTTTGATCGCGGGCAGTAAATTACTTTACCTGCCTTATGCCATATTCCTGTTCCGAAACCTGGGGACGCTAAGTCTCCCTAGTCATCCTCGGATAGCACCTTCCGTCTGATGAAGCGCGACCGCGGTTGCAACAGTTCTTTACTCCGCATGTGTAGTATTTCCGCAGAGTTATGCGCATTGTTAAGTGGTTGGCTGTATTGAATGTGGTTTGTCTAGGTTGTAGCGAACATGCGAGGTAAACATGCGACTTAATGACTAGCACGTGGTCCAGGGTGTGCGCACTTGAGTGGTTTATGGTGCACTTGATTCGTTCCTATAAATAAGGCAGTCAAATGTCCTTAGGTAGAATAAGAGATGGTGATGAAGTTGTTTTGAGGTTGGGATTGAAGTGTTGCTGATTGTTTGAGTTGGTGACTTGGCTCGTGAAGTGGCGGAGTCTGCGGTACATGGCGATTTGGCTGAGAGTTCCATAGCTTCGTGGTTGCGCTTGGTGACTAGGGTAGCAGTGTTTTGCATATGAGATCGTGGCCTTTAGATTGGCACTAGGTAGAATGATTGTGGACTTGTTTATGTGCATTTCCTAATAGTCAGTTTTCGATATGTTGGGCTTCATTTTTGGTCCCCTTGGAAGCCAGTGCTGGTGTTTTTTGGGGTCGTTAATCGAAAGAGATCATTGAACGATTGAGCCCCTCACCATTTCTACATCTGGGACGATTCGTTCTTCCCACGTGGGTGGGTTTGTGACATTAAAGAAGTTGGTGGAGAGGCCGAAATATCTGCTTTTAACCCATGTGCTTGCTCGAAGATGAACTAGTCAGTGTTTGTCCTTAACTGTTGTTTATTTGGTGGGAGTGTATTATGGGTCGAAGAGTCTGGGGTTGTCAGTGTCACTGCGATGCGGCGGTAAGTTCCTAATGGGTGGGGGTTTTAGAGGCTGACTATTCGATCGGAAGTGTGTCCTTCAGCCTCTGACTTGACTGACTTTTGACTATTTTGTACGCTGCCAGTGTTGGAGTTGCGGCTGCGCCTGGACGTGGGGACGCGATCGCGGTACTGTGCTGTTGCTTCCAGTATCATTGAGTTTGTGGTGCGAAAGCAGATTGGTACGTGAGATGCAGTGAAGTGAAGCGCGTTGAATGCATCCGTTCACCGACTATGAGGAACGCAGTGAACCCTGTCACTTTTGTTGCCGCCGCGTACCCCATTGTGGCGTTCGGACATGGGCGTTCAGCCACATCATCTGGATGGTTCTATGGGAGGAGTGCGCGAGATCCTGTCCATCAAAACATTTGCTCAGTTGGTTCTCATCTAGTGATTCTTTGTTCTGCCTGCTATTTATTGCAATAAACCTATTGGATGTGTGGCCACTGCTTTGCACGGTGCGTTCGTTGCGTTTACAAGGACATGCTAAGCCATTTTGGGATGTTGATTTAGGCTGGGCTGCCTAAAATATGGCTTTGAAGGTGTTGGAGTAACAATTTGAGTCTTGGGGTGCATAGGTAAAAGTTGTATCGATGAGGCATCTGCGTCGACTAGACTGACTGCGAGTAAATAGGCAACTGGTGGAGCTTGGAGGCGCTGATGCTCACTCAACTTGTGGATGGTGCTATCGTTCGCTTCCACTTAGCATGCCAAACAGCAAAACTCATTGCGCATTCTAGCGACGGCATTTCTACTCCTTGCTTCCGCTTCAACGCTTGGCAGCCTTTGCGTTCTGCATCTACAAACACACTTTCTTACTTCCCACAGCATCCATGGATGTCGATATGCCTACCCGGCGCACAAGGACAACGGTTGGTGTATATTAAAGGCATTCACGAACGTGATGTAGTGAAGAGCGAAGTACGAAGTGCACAAGGAGGAAGTTGGCGGGAGTCCATCATCAGCTCAACCGCCCATGCACCTGCAACATACACAGCCACGAGGTAATTTGCTCCTTCCCCAACATCTCCCTCAACTACCTTATACCGCCTCTCAGCACTGCCATGTTGCTCATGCCGGTGGAGCAAACTTTAGTGTTGGAGGGAGCCTTCGTACACTCACACAGGATCCGCCACAATGTCTATCCGCTTACCCTTCGGGTACGATGCTATCCAGCCACTGTGCGTTCAGGTGGTGTGGCTCTGGAGCATATAGACGTGGACTACATCCATAGCAGCCACAGTCTTGCCCTTCGCTTACCCAATGTACGCATCGAGTTCGCGCATGACGCTCCCTAGGACAACCTTGAGCACGTAGTGTGTGTTCCGGTAGATGAGCTTGCTCACATTCCATACTTATCGATATTGTGGGTAAAGTTTGGCATAGATTTCAAGCTTACCCATGCCACAGTTACAGCCTCATAACGAGGACAGGGAATCAAAATCGGTTGATCGGAGAGTGGAAGGTAAAGATGCAATTTTTGCAGACAACTTCTGATCTCTGGCTGCCTGATGGACCTTTAACCCTTTTAATTAAGATTTCCCCACTTAAAAGCCACATTTGTCGTGGCACGAATGCAACGGCTGGAATGCAATGGACAACGTGCTTTATTGTTGCACGGCGACTTTTTGCGAGGGTCGTTGGGAGTGATATTTGCATTCATTAATCGCGTATCTCACCAAATTGTGTACGAAAATCTTTAAAGTTTTCTTAACTTCTATTAACACAAGCGTTATCTGATGGATTACCATTGTTCTACAAATGCATAACAGATTTGTTGACAGAAATTTCGCACTTAATGGAATAAAAATTTGTACTTGTTGCATGTAGTTCGCATGGATTCGTTGCCTTTGATGATCAGGTGTCTTCCAGTGTGTGTAAATCATCTGCTAAACTCCTAATCACAGTTTATGCAATTGCATTGTCATAACGATTTGCTTCAGATAAGGACAGTGGCTTATCTTTCTATGGTACTTTTACCGGCTCTCATATCTCTAGTCAGGTTTAACCGCTTGATGCGATTTGTCTTCCTCACATTTTGCGCGATTTGGACCATAATGGATATCTTCTCCATTTCTATCAAAAGTAAGTGTTTCATTTATTTGAAAAGCACAATTTTAACTGCAGTCTTAGCAACTCAAAATGTAACGAAATTTATTGGGGTCCAGAAGGAATGTTTCGTAGAAGAAAAATACACAGACACAACTTCGGGGGTCCATACTCGTAATCCCAATCAGCAGTCTTCCTGAGAAAACCAATATGAAGTACGTAATGCTAGGCATGAATGAGGGAAGAGCATAGCATTTCCAGCATAGGTGAGACCACACTCTTCATGTTCGGTCTTTAGACCCATTCGTTTGTCTTATAGTTTGTCTGGTTTTATACGTAGCTGGACTATAGGGCGCAAGCCCATTTTGCTTTGTGCTCCTTACTACGTGAAAATTGCGCTTGACAAGATTGCCGTGTGCGGACTGTTTTCTTCTGCGATCAAAGCGAATCATGCGCTTTACTATGCTCCCCTTTTAGGAAACGCCATTACTTGATGGCCTCGTTAACACATCAATCAACTTTCCTCCCAAAATGTTAGCCAGAGAAATTCCAGCAGATGATGATGAATATGTGGTTGCTGCCTTCCCTTCAACTATGCTTAATGTGACATGGTCAGTGGTGGAGTGTTTGTGGTGAGCAAAATGTGAAGTGACTGGCTGCAGATGACACCAATCCTCCACAATGCTTCATCAAGTAAGCGCATTTCAATGAATTTGCGCTTAAAATGCCATTAACATTACATTCAGACCAAGTATATTGTAGCTTATGTCTGTTAGTGTAAGTCCGTCCCAACTTCCAAGTAAGCTCTATTCTGCATCTCCACCTTTATCGTTTTGCAAAATGACAACTTTTAACTGCCTATACTCAATTTCTTTAGCATCCTGCAAGACGCCTTTTCCCGTTTGTTAAGATTTTTTGGCATGAGTAAGCAGGTAGCCTAGAACAAAGTTAGATGTTGATATCATTTTGGGAGGTAAACATTCACACTTGGGTGTCACTAAACAAAAAGTGCATTTTAACAAACTCACGCGCATCTATTTCAGTATGACTTTGGGAATTTGAGCACATACCGACAGCTAATCCAATGCATTGGAAGGCCCTAAACTCTGGTTAGGTTCTCCATGGATTGCACTTTGGTAGACTGTTCACAAGATTAAAAAGCATCTGAACTAAGTTTTTGATGAGACGGAATGTTTTCATGGTGTTAACACCGCCAGATGCCTGTAAATATAATTTATGACTTTTTCCTGACGCCAAAGCTATCACTACTGCCCGTAAGTTTGCAACCGGTGCCCATAGCTCGATAATAATAACACTTTACGTTGCTCTCTCTCTTAAATTGAGGCAGATGGATAGTTTGTGTGGGAGGTTCCACTGGAATATTCTGCTCTAATCACAATTATTGTTGTGCATGACATGGTATAGAGATTTTTTATCACTAAATGCTCCTCATTCTTACAATCGTATTACACTTCTAAGAATTGGCGGCCCATGCATTAGGGCTTCTAATTTTGAAACAAATTTCCGTGCAAAGCAAGTAACTGCACATTTCGAAATTATATATATCACAGGATGGAAGCTGCCCACTAGATGAAAAAGACAGTCTTGCCTTAAATTGGTGCTATGCCAGCCGATTCATGGCTGGCTTTGTTACATGCATGATTTCTTGAAAGCACAACGTAGAATAATCTTAAAATTAGTAATCAACTTATTCAAAGCATCAAAAACAACACAGCACCACAACTTAGATATACCAATGAGGTTTTTAATGTTAAGTGCTTAGGAAAATAAAATGGATTTATGACGACACGTTGGCACAGAGGATTTTCATGGCTTCTGAAAGGAAGGCCGATGTGACTGCGCTTCAATGTAACTTACAAAAACTTGTCCAATCAAGTTACAACAATGCTTTTAAATGACTTTGGTGAATATGCTTACCCTCAGACCAACCCTAAAAGGATGGCATTTTTGCATTGGGATAGACCTCTAGTTGAGCATGGGTAATTTAAGCCTCAGTGGACATGTTTTGCACTCGTCTTATAAAATTGCATCTTTGGCTCTGCTAACTTTCTCTCAACTGACAGAAGTGTTGGAAACACATGAACAGTAAGGAAGTTACAAATGCCATGTCATGCATTTTTAGAAATGCTTATGCATCTATTGGTTTAACCATTGCTTTGATTTGGGAATTTAATTTGCTTTGATTTGACGTGTCGGGAACGATCGGATGTATAGGGGGATGCTGTGAAAAGGAGTCCAATCACCAATCAATTGCTTAGGAAATCCGTTGCCTTTCTGGGATGGGAGCGTAATTGCTCTCCATGTGCAGCCTGAACGCTGGACGAGGATTTCATGGTGTGCAGCACTACTAATTTAATTCTTAATGATGAGCAGCATAGTATAATGAACCCACCGCGTTAGCATTGCAGCACTTGGGTCGAAGGTCTGCGGCGATGATATCGTATCAGTAAGGAACTGACTATTTGTAACGCACATCAATTCCGTTGACTGATATAAAAGGCATTTTCTGAAGTATTTGATTCGGCGGGACAGCCTTCGCTAATCAATGAAGAGGGTATGCGGATCGTGATAAAGAGCATGAATAGGTGCGAGGCGTCTTGTTTCTTTGCCCAAAAGCATGACACAAAGGACAAGCACCTTCATAGGTTTGCTCGAGCCGCGGAAGCCGGGGTTCCGGGGGGGATAGGGGCGTCATTATCAAGTGAGTGAAAAAAAAACATCGCCGTTTACCATCTTATTTGTGAGTCTTTAAATCGGATATAATTTTGAAATAGTGGTGCAAATGGGGTGCTGCCACGGCTCTGACGCGTTATCGCGGATAGGAACGCATACAAAAATTGCAAACGCATGGCAAGATGTAAGGATAAATATATTCGCTCAGCACAATGGTGATGCATTTATTTTCGTTATTGGGTTCAAATTTGACCCCATGACCTGTCATACCCTTGTACAATCCATTGTATTTCCCATGAATTCCTTCCATTCTCTTCACAGCCATTCACCATCACTACCAACAGCCATTACTGCTCCTCCAAGTCGGTCATGTTCATAGCTTTACATGCAGCAAATTTCCAGTTGCTTTCTCTCCCCTACGTGGCCGACCACAAAATCCGTTAGATTAGCAGAAAGTTTTCTTGCTAAACTTCAGGTCACTCGTAATAGAACCATCCATGGAAATTCATCAAATACGGGGTCCGCAGAAGTCACTTCTAGCAGCGCCCGCTAGATGTCAAGCTGGTTGATTTGAACACCTTAATGATGTTCACAGGGGGCAGTCAATTTCATGAAAGAGTGAAGAAGTGCCAAAGCGAGCAGCTCAATTTTAAGTCAGGCGCATGGGTTTAAAATCAGCATTTTCGACCGCTCTTACTTCAGCCACCGACAATGAACAAACAACGATGGCAGAGACCATTAGCGACGAAAAAATTAGGCAAC
Source organism: Taenia pisiformis (assembly GCA_023968675.1). Classification (NCBI taxonomy): domain Eukaryota; kingdom Metazoa; phylum Platyhelminthes; class Cestoda; order Cyclophyllidea; family Taeniidae; genus Taenia; species Taenia pisiformis. Next base: position 15,982,190 of record CM043735.1, on the reverse strand, counting down.
TTTTCTCTCTCTTCGTAAGTTTTGGCACAAAATGGATGTGTGATAATTAAGTATAAATTCATCCACAATAAACTACAAAATTTCGATCTTTTAGCTGATTCATTTGAGCCGATGGTTGCAATAAATCGGCAAATACTGGTTCTAATGGTGCCATGTTCCTCATTTGCAGCTACTGATCCCCTGAAAAATCCCTAATTAAGCAGAAATGCTTGATCCTTGATCCACTTATGGTAGCCTAATAGCACATGTCCCAAAACTTTAGCAAATTTGAGCTTTCTAGATCCACGTTATTTACTGCGAATCAGTAGGCAGAGAGAGATAATCAAAGTGAATGGGCGCTCATTCCCAAAAAAAAACAACGCCAAAGCACGTTTGCAAGCTTTGCTAATTAATGACCTTTGGATACCCTTTGCTCGACTTACCACGCCAATCAGGCATAAGATGAGAACTCCATGCGGTGGTTGCTTTTGCACTGAACTGTTTTTCAGCAATTATGGATTACACAGTGCGTTTGGCAAATTCCATTGCTTTCGAGCAAATCGTCCATCGCACGTTAGAGGTGTTCTCCAAAGTCCTGCTCACTTTCCTACGAACAGCGCGCATTTACCATGGTTTGCCAAGTTTTCTGCTAAACTTCAAAAATAAGTGTAGTATTGAGAAGTGTCGGTCAGATGTGAATCGACGCTTACATGCAGCCATGCCTCACGCTTCGTTGAAAGCAAAGCTTTTCATTTAATGCGGTCAAAGGTCTTCATTTTCGCATAACACTTGTGTTACCATGGTGCTGATATTCACATTTTAAGCTTTGCACAACAGACAGCTCACTTCCGATTCATACCAGTTTTTACTTCTCTCAGCTGCATCCACTGATGCTGTAATCTGTTGCGAACCTGCCAGGAATCCCACGAGTGACCTGTGTAGCTCCGGTTATTTGTTTTTGGAGCCAAATCTTAATACAGCGTGCCTTAATTGCCGACTCTATGCTACTCTTGCTTTTGTGCTCGATCAATCTGTACATTATTAAAAAAAACCGAAAGATTCAAAGAGATTCTAGTCAGACTCACTTTATCTTGCACCTCAATGAACCCACCTTTGTTGCTGAAGCATAATTGCGTAGGCTGAATGCAATTTCTTTGGCCTGAAATACCTCGACTAGAGTAGCCACTGGTAGCAAATGTGTCCCTCAAAATACCAACTCAGATCACTTTAAAAACAAGCAGAAAAGCTTGGAGAACAGACTACTCATTCGACGCATTCTACATAATTACTGTCATACTGACTTCACTTATACGAGTGGTTTGGAGAACTTGTGGCATCACGATTAAATAGTTATTTTGCACCAAACAGCAATCATTCTAACTAACGAAACTTACAGCGTTTTGTCGTACGACTCCTGTTTCAAATGCCCTCTACGCACTTCTTGGGCAGCCGCCACAGACGAGAGATGGTTTCCAATGCGCGAAACAACGTCAACTCACATGCCAACTGCAAAGATGCTCAGTGGCTTTAGGAAACAGTTATTGTGTAGATTGATTATCGAGACAGAGAAACGAAAGTTATCGCATTGAAATTGAATTGGTGGTAGCAACAAAGGTAACCCTAGTTAAACAACTATTTAAGTATTTAAGCTCATCAATCTTGGAATTGGAGCCTGCTTTTGTACTTAGCCTTTTTTTAATACTTTGTCTATCATCCACTTGCAACCGCGGCATTGTTTTTAATGGTAATGGTGAAAACCCATGTGTTCATCGGTGGCCGTTTGCCATTTCTAGCTTCGTTTTATGCTCCACAAATGGGCTAGCTTTTAATTTGGTCTACATTTTAAAAGCTTTAATTTGCATGCACTGACTTTGCGAACGGAATGTTTTACTGAACTGCAGCACATTAACACCTTGTAACTGGTTTCCCCCCACATATTTGTTTTCTTGCAGGTATAGTTTCAGAGGGATGGTAAATTCAAGGTCGCGCGGTGAAGAAAATGGCTCCGTGGGTGAGATCACAGCAGTCCAGTCTTGATTACTCTTGAATAATTTTGCTTAAGCGTGTTCGTTATCACTACCATCATCGTCTTGATGCCTGCACTCTAATGTTCAGTTCTTCTTTTAGATTCCGATGAGGAATTCGTTGTTCCTCACATGGAAATCAGCTGCATATTGAATTCTGTTGCGTACTTGCATGTACTGGAAGACCCTTTCTTGAATCTTGAGAATTGGAGCACTTTGAATATTAACGCGCAAGTTGCAACTGCGCAGGCTTTCCTCAATGAAGCTCGGGATCTCAGGCTCCGCTTAAATAGTGGTGGAGTAGTCTTTGTGGTGTCTGCTCCACCAGTTGAAATTAATTCCGGTCCTGATGAATCAGCGGGATTAGAAGAACAACAGTTACAGCAATAATAACAGTTGGTCATTTGCATTTATTCATCAACCTCCATCGACAAGCTCTTGTTAGTGCTACTCTGTCATTGATGGCTAATGATGGGACGTCGTAACCCTTCTCCACCTATTTTTAAATTCTGCTCTTCATTCAACCTGGTTGTTAGACCCTAATCGAGCTATTTGTGTAGAACAGCTTTTGTGCTCTTTTCATGTTCGATTCAGACAGCTGCAACGTTCCCGGTTTAAATTGTATTAGTAGTCACAGTGCCCTAATAAAGTTTCCGCCTTTCGTTACTTATGTTTAAGACGCCCGTCTTGATGAAAGCATCTCCCAAGATTTATAATATACCCTCATCGTAGCATTGGTTTGTGACCTTGCTGTGACCCTGGTAAGTCGCAATTTGCGAACTCCGTTAGACCTATTTCACTTCGTCAATTGTTCAGCCCCACAATTTTATTAACAAAAACGTGCAATACACTAACATCCTTTGGAATCGGTTTCTTGCTTATGAGGTGGTAAAAATCGCCTAGCATTAGCAACGACTCCTTGTAACAGGGGAATTAGGCGTTTCGAACGTTGCACTCATTAATTCTATGCAAGTTGGACACATGGACTATACACGTTCGATAGACCTTGATCATTTTGACACTTCTTTGATGTATGAGTATGGGCATGTTTACGTCTGATAAATGATAAATTACTCAAATCGTCCTTGGGCGAAGAATAATAGTCAAAGATTACCTCACTAGCATGACTATCCTGGAGAGGAATCCATTTGAATTGGCCCTAGCAAACCTTTGTCGAGAAGAACCTGTTTAATTTACTTGGTGCAACATAGAAATTGCGCCATTGCCTCATGAGAACTTGGTGGCATGACAGTATTGTTTGTGAGACCTAACTAAAAGGATGCATTGATGCACGAGTGTTTATGCTCTTTAAGGTGCTTGAGGAAATGATAATAGACATGCATTTTATGCTTGTGCTGATTCAAAGCGGTGGGTTTTCAGTGGCTTCAATGCATTTTCAATGCATTCCTATGCCCCTAACTGATCATTTACTTTTTCTGAACGCAAATCACTACAGATCTGCATGTTCCTTACGGTCCTATTTCTTTTAGGAATTTCAGTCAGAGATTGGCTATCAAAGAGAATGTGCTGTTCCATTAGCTTTAATGGCAAGAATATGAGAACCCTTCGATGCCTAAAATTTTGTCGACCCCCCCCCCCCCCTTGGGTATTCTTAAGTTCGCACTCACCAAATCCTCACTCTTATGTGGCAGGAAAGTAACCAACGGACCTGCCTCATTCCCTGTTGCTCTAGTACTAAATTTGGTTTGTGCGTTTTCAAAGATGCGGCTAAATCATAATTTGAGTCCCAAGGTATTTGCATTGATGCAAAAATATGAAACAGATAACAATTAAAAGGGAGTATCATACGGAAGCGGAAAGTCGGTTAGTCTTGGGAGACTACAAGCGGCTCTTAGAGCTTTGGACTGCTGTATCATAGTCAGCTCCTCTTCCAAAGCAACTATTATCACAGAAAATATAATTTTTAACATCATAATGTCAATCGAGGGCTGAGATTTCTTAAGTGGCACCAACAGTACTAAATGTCACTGATCTGACCATTCTCAGTCCCATTCATTACATTTCATTTAAACACCCTCCATCACCACGCATCCACCAGTGGTACCCTGTCAAGTTGACGCTAGCTACAAAGAATGATCGTGAAATTATTTCACACTGGAATGGGGGTGCAAGGATGGATATAGCACTTCAATATGTGGAAGCTAAATGAAATATCATGCAGACAACTTTGAAAAGGAAGAGTTCAATGAGTGGTGGTTGTAAATGTGGTAAGAGAAGTCCTGTGTCGGCAGTAAAAGCGTAACAGCTACTCAAAATTCTCTGGGAAACGCTCTCCCAAAATCGCTTGACAGGCTAGGTGACTCTTAATATACGTCAGCAGCCGTAAGGTACCTCAAAGCTGTGCAAGTGAACCTTAGAGGGTGGAAAATGGGTTAGGCACTTAAGCAAGCGCAAAATGATTTGTTGCCAGATAAAATTACTAGGTATTATATCGATGCTAGGAGGATGGCCAAGAAAACAAATTGATGACAAAACTAATTCCACCAGACAACAATGGTGCGATGCTTGTGTTATTGCAAGAAACAACTCCTGACTTACTCCTCGCGGCTTCAGTAAACCGTCGTAAATTAACCACTTTAATATTTTTGTTTACAAGCAACACATAAAGCACACCTTTAAAAGGAGGTTGTGACATCATTGAGTTAATTGCCACATCTCTGAGAGACACAGCATGCCGCTTATAACTTTTACGGAGTCCTAACACTACATGGTGCGATATTATGTTGGATTAAAATTGTGGTTGTGACGCCAAGACAGGAAGATTAAGCTGCTAATAAGTTAATTGTTCTGAACTAGCGGGTAAAATACAAGGGAGAAAGTTCCACGAATGTGAAATATGAAAGCAATCAAAACACCAAGCACCTGCATTCACGGATTCCTATCCCAGGCCATATAAGAAGTTTTCGGACCCAATGGACGTTGGGGGACGCCTTGACATCCCAAGACCAAAAGATTTGCTAGAGTATGTTCAGTTTATGCTATCATAACGCATGCATTTTCATGGAAACAAGGTTAGACTGATTCCCGCAGCCGCATAATTTGTACGTTAATAAATTCTCGGTCCCTCTCTTAGTCCTATCAAACAGCAGCTGTTGCGGGCATTGAAGATAAAAAGTAAGGATGAGCCTAGCAAAACCGTTGCTTAAATTCATTTTGGACTCTCAGTAACCTCAATATCCTTTGCTGGCTGCCGTGCTAAGAACCTGCGATAAAAGTGCGTCATTTGCTCCCAATCGCTCTGATGTGATCGAATGAGAATGTCGCCATAAATTCTTACTTCCCACCCTTCCAGCTAAATTTTAAGAATTTAAGTTGCAGAACCAAGATCCGAAACGCTAGCTATGATATCCATCACGACCCAAGCGTTGTTGCTTTGGGCAGAGAATAATGCGTCAGCCGCGGCACCGTGGTGCGGAGGACTTTCTTTCATCCACGATTCGGTACACAGTTTCCCATACTTTATCAACTTGGTAGTTTGTTATTATTATTAATTAACTCATTAGGATAAATCAGGCAGAATCTACGCATAAAGCCACGCCCAACATCACTTTTGATTGGTGCAGATTTGCTACTCAGATTACCCTCGATTTTATTTTGTGTGCACCTCATGACGGATCTAGCTAAAATACATAGACAAGTTTATTAGCGTCAAATGACAGCCTCTAAGGCATAACTGTCACCAGCTTATTTAAAGGGAACTTAGCTCTAAGACATTGAATTTACCATCAGGCACTCCAACACGGGCTACTTTTCAACCTCAAGTTGGTAATTGCTGAAGTAGCTGATATTTACTTGAGTGCAAGAGATCCTGAGGTGGGCGCTAAATCATCATTGGGAAACTTTGAAGGATCCACGTATGGGCTATGGGGACGCAGCGTTCAGGCTTGCAGCCTCACCCAAAAATATAATTTGATTAATAATATGATCCCCAAATCGTTGAATTATTAAAGGCTGATGCGTTCCATCGCCGCCAAAGAGCACTGAACACTCGGTCTGCAGTTGGTATCTTTAAGAGGTGGTAGTTGTGGACAAATCGCAAAGCTGCAACCCAAAATTTAATTGGCAGCTAGGCTTGGAGGAAAGCAAAAACGTACGGGACCGTGATGCTGGTCCTTCTTCTGCTTAAATAAGGTGCGATGGTGTAGTTTGATTCGTGTCATCAGACTTTAAATTGCTTCGGGACATTAGGTAGGTAGCGACGCCCACCCAGCTAAGTTTAGTGTTGTGAATTGAAGCACTACTATGTGGAAGGATCGTGTGGAACGCATCCATTTATTAACCATATTTGGGCCAGCAAAGCTTTTGCATCGCATGAGTCGCATTTTGGCTAAAGATCCTTAACTTCATAACATTAACTATTAGTATCTGGCTTTGTGGTAGCCTGTGCTGTTGGAAGCGGTTTAAAACAGGCAAAAAGAAGGAGGAAAATAAAGGAAACGGTGGAGAAGAACGATAATGCATAATAAGAAAAATAAGTAGAGCCTTTGGGACTTTCTGCCATGAATGGGCACTTGCACAAACTAAGCGGGTAATAGACGTGGAAATTTAATAATTGGCGCTTAAGGACGGACTTGGATCTGATCTTAACATGGCGTCAATGTTTTTCATTCGTACAGTCGAGTTTAAAAACCGCAAAGCATTGCTCTTTCGTGATTTAATTTGATTTAATTTGTCAAGCAAGACAGAATCCAAAGAAACCAGATTTGGCTTAAAGGAACCCATTGATGGCATAGGTACCGGTAAATGCTTATCACATAATAAGGCAACAGTCTATTTCTAATCTGCTGCTGCATCATAAATTTGCCTTGCCAAAAGCCGGCTTGCCCTACAGGTGGTTTTAAAGCAGACAAACTGGGTTTTAAAATAATTAGTTAAAAGCTGTACAACTTGACAGAGCCTGCCCTTAACTGTTAAAACGAAAACAATTTGGGCATTTTACTAGGTGACAAGAAAAGTTATGTTTAATGGGTTGCATGCTGGTCATCTTAGATTGCGTCGCCCATGTTGTGCTTCGCCTTGCCCGTCCATAAACCAGGTGCGAGTTGGAGTGCTGAGTACCCCATATGCCAATATATTCTCGGATCATAAACTTCCTAGAAGGTAAATCAAATGTTGGTTTTTCCTCGGCAAAATTATATCCCACAATCTCGGAGGTGCTGGTGCTCCAAGTAGTGCGGGTGCAATGCATGCAACATGTAGCGGCATAACCCAGGAGCTCCAAAGCAGCATAGTCTAGAGAAGCAGTATGAGTCAGTCCAGATTGGACGCATGCCACGCACACAAGGAGAAGCCCTAACACACTAACATCCCTAATCTGGTACGTTCGGTGTGAAATGTCACCTGCCTGGCATCACAGATGCCACGCCGTCAATGACATTCCAACCAGCCGCACCGCACACCCTGACTGGCACAGGACAATGCAAGTGCATTCGCCTACTTGCCTTTCCCAATAACCTCAACCCCCAACGATGGATGGACAGTAATGCCTTATGACGAACAACAAGCACAACAGCAATGGTGACGCCATTAAGACATAACAGCCATTTGGTACCGAAAAATATGAAAAGTCAATTAATATTGACGGATTAAGTTGCAGAGTTGTTGATGTTGCGATTTTCGGCCAGAGGCTTTGCAACTCGCTTTCTGGACTCGGACGGGTTCGGCGACTTCTCCGCTTCCGACTTCTTCTCCTTCTCCTTTGCAAACCTGTCACGAACCGCTGACACCTGATACGTCGATGCACCCAGTAACATCGAGGAAGGCACCATCCTCAACTTAATAAGCCAACAAAACGACAACATGTTAGAGACGAATGCACTGTACGATGCAACTGTAGGAAGGCGAAACTACCATGTTATCTGAGGTTCTTTCTGCTTCCCTCATCTCCTTTTCATCGTCCCCTCGCAGATCACTCACGTCAAGGTTGATCAAGGCCTCGAATAGTTCGCGATAATCAGGTGGAATTTTGTCAACCTCTAGGCCAACGTACTCCTCGCCGGCTGCAGGCAAAGATTTCTTATCGAGATCGGCAAAGTAGGGATGTAGCAGAGCCTGCTGCGCAGTCATGCGAGATAACGGATCGTAGCGAAGAAGCGCCTAGGTTTAAACGAGATGGTGGTGACGATGCATCAACGAGCAATCCTCATTTCCATAAGCCGTAAGCAATGCCAACAAAATAGCAAAACTTGGCGCCGGTAAGTCACATCGATTGCTACAAGTAGTGATGGACTTGAGAAAATAGTGCAGGCAGCAAAAAAAATAAGAGGACAAAGAGTGCAACGCAGTTACCACTCACAGTTAACAGGTCAAGTCCATCTGCGTCAAGTGCACGCGCGATCTTTGCCTGAGAACAAAGTCTATTGGTGTGCCAAGCCGGAAATAATGAGGGGTTAAAATTCGGCAACTTTGTAACGCCTGGCCAAGTCTCCTCTGTCGGCATTCCCTTCATCTGGAATATGTGGAAGAGCTGATCGATCTCGGAGTCACCGTGAAAGAGTGGATCCCCTGTGACTATTTCTGCTAAAATGCACCCCATAGACCACATGTCCACACCGCAACAATAGATAGTCTCGCCCAGCAGAATCTCCGGAGCGCGGTACAACAGAGTGACGACCTACAACATTTGAAGTTTAGTCAAGCAACATTGTCAGGGCGTTGAGACAGATGGAAACTACCTCGTGAGTCAACACGCAAAGTGGGTAACTGAAAGACCTAGCCAAGCCAAAGTCAGCCAGCTTTACAACACCTTTGTCAACGTCCACCAGCACGTTTTGAGGTTTCAAATCACGGTGGATAATGCGCCTCACGTGGCAGTACTGAAGAGCCTGCAGCATTTGGTACATGAATGACTACATGGCAAATAAGCAAAGACCAAATCCCACCTTAGCAGTGCCTGGGGGCAGTCCAGTGCCCTTGTAGTTGAGATCCATATACTTCCTGAGATCCACATTTAAATATTCGAAAAATAGGTAGAGGCGGTCACCTTTCAGGTAAACATGCTCTAGACTAGAACGGCTGTCATCGATCCTTGAGACTTACGTCACAATGTTGGGGTGACTCAGTTCCCGAAGGAGGCCAATCTCTCTGAGAGCACTCGAAGGAACACCCTTGGGCGAATTGTCAAACTTGATTTTTTTCAATGCCTTCAGCTGTCCCGACTTTTGGTCGAGACATTTGTAAACCACCCCGTAAGTGCCTACAACGGTAGATGAGATGCTTCGTCATACCTTCTCCGACTTTTTCGAGGCAGACCAGACTCGACATGTAGCGCGACATCCTGCGAAGTGTCCAGAATAAATTCAAATCACCGCGAGTTATGACTGGTTGCTTACTGAACGGTGGTGGCTCGATTCAAACATTGCCAATCTCCAGAAAAACTGCTAAGATTTGCGCAGTCGCCAGGTAAATGGCAGATTTGCACAAACGAAAAAATTTAAACGAGTGCATTTCCCTTTTGAAGTAGCAAATTGCTGCAAGTGAAGAGCACTCGGACGCCGATCGGTCAGGAGATTGACACCTTTCAGTTTGGCCTTACAATCATTACGCAGTCAATGATGTTGCTGCGATTAACAACTGTTGTTGTTCTTTCATTTGCCTGTTTGCTATTAAGTGCGTGGTGTCAGTTTGTGCTGATACAGTTCTCTCCTCCTTGCGGTGCTGTTAGGCTAGGCGCTGTACTAAGCCTTGCTGGTAAGAGCAATTTCACGGTGCGGCAAGTCGCCTCATCTACATACGGCAACGAAAGTAATGAAGGGTGGGGTTACGCCTCCACCGCCTAAACCACTCGTAATTTAGTGAGTCTTCAACTTCCACCGCAATTATAAGCAGTCGACCACCTCCTTCATCAAATGGGCGCTGCTAACAAGAAACGCAATTACTGATCCCAACAGCTAAAATCATACCCATCATTCAACCTCTGGCAAGCTGCCCTATTGTTTCCAAGCGAGTTCGACGTCAACCGACCAAATCATGATTCTCTATTTCCGTGACTCCTCATCCAGCTAGAGGAGACGACATGTTGCTGAGGCTGGAGCCGCACCAAACACATTCATCAGACCTGGGAGATGCCTGGCCTACACAATCCCAACTCTTATGCAATTGCACGTGGCATCTTTACAATCCGTATTCATATCTGTCGACCTGTCCCATTTACCAGATGGCCTATTTGCTCCATTGTTGCGAACTGCACCAGCCAGTCCGAGCACCAGTCTCAACGTGTAAGATTGCAATCACAAGTCGAAGAAAGCCAAAGTCGCGCGGCGCTCAAAGTTGCTAAGTCTTAAACGATGAATTGGTTGTAAGCTGCTTTATTTCGACGTTGAATTAACATAATGCGAATAGCCACCAAGGATCGGGAGGGAGGCCACAGCTTTGCTTCATCAACAAAATTAGTCAATTATAGAATTTTCGGTGCACTGTATGCAGTTCCCCATGCAGCCTTGCAATCGGCCGCACCGTGACCCTTCTAGACCTCTCCTGGGACAAGGTGCCATGCCCCTTAGGACCGCAAGCCACGGAGCCTTAAGCCTGGCGAAGGAACAGGTTAGTGGTTGAGTGCCCATTTGCCGAGTGTAAAGTACTCATAACGGTTAATCAAGACTCACTTAACTCAGGCGGCTTCAGCCGAGTGATCGCATATTAGAAATGGAATCCAGGTGATGCCTCTTAAGCCAGTGTCGCATTACAAATCAACTTCCTAGCCTAGGGGATGACGGATGCATGTAAAGGAAACGCGGACTGCCAACAGGAAGGAGTATCGGCTGAAGAAGGCGTGAGTGGTTCATCCGCTTGCTTAGAAGCACGAGTCACTCACTGTTACCTGCCCTTCGATGCGAACGAAGATAGGTACATGGCCCTACTGACCATTGCTCGGAGTGTGCCCTACATGCGACCTTTGAGGTTCGATTGTGAGAGGGAGGCGTTCTCATCCATCTGCGTAATGGCAGCGCATTCTGAGGCCTCGAGTTCGACGAAGCGTTCTCAAATCATTCTACGGTTGTGCGAAAAGGCATTGTGGAAGGCAGCGAGACCCCACAAAATGGAGATGCGAGTCAAGAGGTATGGCAGGTGCAGGGCTTCCAACTACTTGGCTTTCCAGCCCTTCCTTCCCATCGTTTTTCTCTGTCAGCATCTGCTCTTTCACCGATGTGTCGGAGGTCATTAATAATCTGCTTTCTAGTCGTGTCTTCCCCGCACTCGATGTCACCGTTGAGGGTTTAAAGGTTGGTGAACTGTACACGTTTTTCGTGGACTTGATGCCGAAAGACCACAATGTCTACAGACATGAGTCTAACTGTTGGGTTTCGCGTCAAGTTACTAAGCCTTATCCTCCACCAAATCAAGGTGGGTATGCAGGTGTTTAGTTCGTCTTCATTAATCACCGAGCAAACCTATGCTTTACAATACCTGTCCTGATCGATGCTTTTTAATTCGCAAAGCTGCTCTCATCCGCGTGTGTCCCACGGCAATCAGACCGGGATCATAAGCGCGGGCCGTTGAAGTGCACTTCTTGCTTGCTAAAATCATTACCGAATTTGGCACGCCACCAGATGAGAACCAGGTGATTTTTCACTGCCAACGCCCGACATATCACTGCAACGCAGTTAATAGGTGGCAGCCGAATTGCATCCAACGCCGAGGAATCCATCCTAATTCCACCATCATCTTTTCAAGATATTCGTCAACAGCCAGCAGATCTACCTTCCACGCTATCACATAGTACGCCATTTGGCAGCAGAAGAGGCGGCTGTGCGTCAACAAAGTGGAGGAGGATGTGTGAACGAGCTGCAAGCACGCCTGGCATATGTGGGCGCCTACATCATTCCAGAGACAGAATTTATCACCGTTATCGGCTATCTCGAGAGGCACGTTGCCGACTCAAAGGACGAGACTAATCTCCACACCACCGCCACCAAATAGTGTTGACACAATTCATGTTGTCTCAACTAGATGCTATATGCTGACCATTTGCCTATCCCCTTAGCATCGCTTGAAACTTATTACATATCTTTCACCACCTCCTCTTAAATTCTACTGCCCAATACTTTCGCTTCCATGGGCTACTTTGCCTCTCTTGTTCAAGGCAGTAGACGGTTGAGCGCGTGGTTGGCACTCGCATAGTTCTTTAGCGGGAGGTTCTACCAACAGCACTGTCACGCAAGGTTAAATGGACTGACTACGCTTTTTGCCCTCCTACGCATCCTTTCAGGGTGTCAGTTGTCAGCTGTGCGCTGGTTGACCCTAGCGTGGTTGGTCTGTCGGTAGCATGTTAAGTGTCAGTAGAGGTGATCACGATAGTTTTACAGCGCGTTGGTAACGAGGTTGTGATGCCTCCGACAACTTCCAGTGCACACATTCTAATCGGAAGTAGTCTTCATTGGGTCGCATTCGGAATGAGAGCTAATTTGATCAAACGATCTTGCAGTGTTGCAAGTTGCAGTGCTTTAATGACTTCGCCCTTACCGATTAACTCTTTGTTTGCGAGGTCATAACGCTACAGAAGTGCCTCAGCGGTCCCCATTCTTCGAGTCGCCCTTCAAAGTTTATTTGGCTGTGCATTCTGCATCATGTCCTGCACAACATTGACTATAAAAAAATGCCCCAAAGGAAGGAGCCAAATTTGCCACTTCAACTCGGCTAATACTGTCGTCGTAATTTCGCCATCCCAAGGTTTACAGGATTGGCTTCAAACAAACCAACTGACAAGACACATTTAAACTCAGACGATGCACTTTTACTAATTAAGTTTTCAAAGCGGCCTACTTCCCTTCTTTTATGCCATGCCAAACAGTCAGCTTTATTCCACATCGCTGCTTGCCGTCCTTTCATTCAGTTAACCTTCCCTTCCTCAAATCATTGAATCCTCCCTTGCTGGCTCAGATCAATGCGCCTAGTTTTCCATTCAATCTGACATTCTTTGCTCAGTCCGACCAACAGAAGAGTGCCGCAAGCGGAATTTTGTAGGAAAGGACCCAATGAGTCGAGACTATTCAGTGCTGATCACAGAAAGCCCTGCAGGCATCGCTTTCAGCGATTCGCATAGATGACGTTCTCCAGTCGTTTTTCATCTCCACCGAGCCCTTCTGGAGGGATTTCGCCCATTTGGAGTTGGGCGACAGTTGCAGCGCATTTATTGCCACCGACCTGATGCTCACGTGTTAGAAGTAGGCGTGAGGTGTGGTGTTATTATTCTTGATAATTAAGGAAACATCTTTGCAACATCTTCTTTGACGGGTGCGCGGCTCTGTCGTTACATTGGACTACATGTTGCGATGCGGCTTTGGCGCAAATCTTCGTTCCCGTGCAAGGGGACATTTGAGTAGGCAAGGCATCCACCCTTACTCAACCACTTTTGTGAATGAACGTTTTGCATTCATAAAAGTAAGTGCAGATTTTGCAGAGAGAAGGTGGACTTCATGCCTGCTAGGCACAAACTAACTGTTAGCGTTGCCTTTCGCGGAGATAAGAGCGCATGGCATGAAGCAGTAATTTCACTACATTTCGCTAGAAGTCGATGTGAATTCGAAATGGAACGCAGCTTCAATCAGCACTTTCACATCTTCTGCGACATCTACTGTGCAGTCGCAAGTTAGAAGGAGAACGTTTTCCCCTCTTTGGTAGAAGCTGGCGAGGTATGTGTTACAGCTACATGGGAATGAATAGGGTTGTTAATTACGGCACCAGTCACACCACCTCCACCTCAGATTGGATCGGAAATGGCCATAAAGCTTAAAGAGGGTGTCAACGCTCTTACTTTCCACCTCCTCAGTGATTGAAGGTAGCATTCTATTTTATGCAAAGGCGAGTGCATAACCTTCCAAAGGACATGCCTCGATAGAGTTGAGGCAAGCAAAGCAGTGAATGAGCATTCCAAGCTGGAAAGGCAGTCCTGGGCTGCGTACTGAGCATTGTCGTTGGAGATCGCCCTGCAACCGCTACTAAGGTGGGATATGCCTCTGAACTTCTAAGCCATCCTAGCAAATCAAGGGCTGCCTTCGGAGCCTAGATCGCGAGGGTCATGTTATCCGAATCTATTTGCCAGAAGGCATAATTGTGCCCAAACGACCGCTGCTGGAGCACTGATAAATCAACTGGGACTGTTCGCTCGCCCTCACACCACAGCACCATTTTCTGTCCTACCGCTGTACCCGGTTGGTGGCGACGCGGGAGCCACAGCTGTTTTTATTCTCCATATGTCGATGGAGGCGAGGTAGCCCGCGTCGATTTACGCAAGGCGACACAAGTTGCGAAAATGTGCCGCGCATCCGGTGATTGCATTGAAGCTATAACGAAAGCATGCATAGGTGATGCTGCTACCTGTTGCGGTGCTCAACAGACGCAACACAAGGCCAACCACTTTAGCCTTGGAAGAGGAAGCAAGCCGCATTGATGAGGAATTGTGCGGTAAGGCACAGAATTGTTCTGTTCCATTGAAAATGGGTAAGCAACGGCACTCGAGGCCATGGAAGAGTCACCGCACAGTTTACGAACATGCTATCCACAGGTGACTAATCTAGCGGAATTTAGGAAACGTCAATACTAAGCACTCCTCCCTAAGCCAACATGGCTCTGGTGGATTCTCGAGGCCGCCACTTGCCTCCGCCCTGAGAGGCGGGAGTTGGATGGCTTACACTCGCAATCAACTATCATAGCCGTGTGTGGTTAGCTTCAAGGAGCATAATTCTACGTCTGCAGTCGGAATGATGCATTTGTGCCACAATTGCCAGACAATGCGCGCGGATGCTTCTGGATTTTGGAGCAAAGCTTTCCCTTTTCTCACATAAGTCGCAATTATGCCCCTTACATTGCACCGAAATGTTCTTCCCGGTGGGTGGAATTTAAGCGTGGGCAAGGTGAGAAGGAGAACCGTAATCAGATAAAGTGGGGATGAGCACCATGTAGCCGTCTTTGACGTACATACTCGATACAACAGGACTGCAACACAGCACTCGTCATCTGCATGTTGAGCATAGGATGCGGCACTAATTCTACACCATGTTGTCTTGATCGGAGTGATGCAGACAGACATTCCCGACTTGATCATGATGAACAAATACACTCGGAACGTGGTGATATTTGAAGGAGCTTTAAATCCACCTGATGCAGCCACAAGAGAAGGTAGCTTGACGACAAGTCCTAGTCACTTGACTCGTCGTCTTCTCATTCGGTAACATGTGCGAATGCTTCAGAAGAGACAACCTAATCCCGGATTACATGTTGGTGAGCTACTAGTGGCAGAATATTCCAATGTCAGATTCTGATTTGAACTGTCTGCTCACCTCACTATCAAATTCCAGGAGGGTTAACAGTAGTCATTTGAATCAACTGGACGATAATTAGGGGTTGAGTGTGAGGGCAAGTCGATTACATCTACTTGGTTGTTGAATACCGATCAAATGCATGGCTTTATAAAGCTGGCAGTGCCGGTGGGGTGCATTCTGTCAAAGCGCTCCCTTAACAGAAGCTACTCGCCGGTGCCAAACGAGTTTGACTGGCTACTTCCCCTCCAACACCACATTCGTTCCTCTCTCCACTACCCCACTTGTCACTTCAACGTCTCCTAGCAGGTGGAGCCTTTTGCTGTCAGCTGCGGCCAGTGGATGCAGCAATGATTTCCACGGACTTGCATCACTCCTTGGTGCTTACTCATGGCGGCATAATGTTTGAGCAATGCAGCATGGACAGGATGCTTACGGTGTCCTGTGCACCTTTTAAGAGGTCATCAGAAGCAAATGAATAGAAGCGCTCATTCAGCATTTGACCGATTTTGAGCGAGGAACTAACGGTGGACAACAAAGCGAGCTTCAAGTTGAGGTGACTGGCTTACTAGGGTGATGTCCGTCACTCACCACCTTGATTGGCGCATCAGCTGTTGACCGTATTAGTCAGGTAAGGCGAAGTGGTGAACCATGTACGAGTTCACACGATCTGTACTTTCTGATAGTCCGAGTCCACATACTGCCTGATTTTGTGACTGTTTTAACGCAGCTTTTGATTAGTAATTCCTCGTAAGTACAATTGTTCAATCCGGCAACCTGTAAGGCTTTCACCCTCACTGTCCAAAATCCCGCATCCACTCACGCACCAGCTCCGGTCGGTGCTTCATGTGCCTCCGCCGATGGCACGGATTACTGAGTTGTACGGTTTTAATCACGCTTCGGTATTTGAATGCATGACACGCTCGTAACAAGCGATTACCTGCAAAAATCGAAATACTTGTGCAGCAATGAGGCTGGATTGGAGAAGCTCATGTAAACAAATCATGGGCGCATTGCAAGAGCAAGGTGGGTGGAGACCGCATCATTCATTGCGACTGCCAAATTACCGTGCTCGTGAGCCCATCGTGACGAAGGTCAGAATGTTGTTGCCTCTCCTGCTCTTCCACTACAGACTTGACCAAGCACAGGAGCCACGACGTCGAAGTGAGGGGCGTGATAGGAGTGCAAATCAGACCAGTCAAGTTGCAGAAGAAGAGAGCAATGGGCTCCACCAAACCAAGGATTCTTTTAGTCAACGATATGGAATCAAAGCGGCCCATGTCAGCGCTAAGACTAGTTTCTTCCACGACCACAGGAGTGCGGAGCCCGTCGGCGTTCCCCATGCTTTAAGTCTCAATATACGGTTGCATCATTCCCGATGTTTGTGAGCTTTCTTGGCCGCCATCACTACTGCTGCTCATTCAGCACCTCGGGTTACGCATGGGCAGAATTGCCATAAGGGTGACATTCAGCATCCGATCGACTTCCTTTGGACAAACTCATCTGTACGTAGAAACCCCTCCCCCTTCCTTGAAACACTTCCAGCAACCTTCCACAGCCATTTGAAGTTCAAGATGCAGTAAGTTCGAGATAGGATCGGCACCTCGCATCATTGGAACACACGGATTATCCGCGTTCCACGCTGCTGCCCAAATTGGGATGCGACAAATAGACCATGACTCCTGTCAGGCGCGCAGAGGTACATGCCCAATTTTGGGGAAAGTGGTGTGCCAACATCTCCGCGTAAATGGAGAGTGGTAGAGCTGTCATGTCGGCCTCTGCCTAGACTGTATTCGCGTCGCCCAGGATGGCCTCGCTAATGCCCAACAGACGAGTGGCAGTGTCGCTGTGGCGCCGGCTTGTGCCACTACATAATCAACATTGGGCTGCATTGCAAACCACTGTCATTCGAAATCCATGGCATAGCGTAAATTTCCTTAATATGCAGTTAGATTAATGAGTCGATGGCACTGCTCAATGCATCCAAATGATTTCTGGCAGACCAAAGCACTACTGTCGGAGGTGCGAGCGAGCCTTGAATTGGGCAGATAAAGAAAGCTATGCAGGGATTTGTCCAACTCCCGGTTTCCTCACAAGGAAGGGTCGCTTTGAGGCATGCAGGTTTAGGCCTGGCTCCAATTCATGAAGAGGGAAATTAGAGGCAGGGCAGAATGTAAATGTAACCAACCTGGCAGCACGCGTCAAGCGCATGCCAGGTGATTGGGATGGAGGGCTGTACAAATGTGTGCAATGCCGCGATATGCAGACTCATTACAGACATGACCCATGTAAGTCTGTTTACATTGGAAATCTCTACTTCCGCAGCCACCCCATTTGCAGTATGACGCAATGGGTGAAAATTCCACCGCTATCATTGTAAGTTGGCGAGGCTCCTTCAGTTGCGTCTGCCAACAACTCACACGATAGCCACGGGACGTCCAGCAACTTGGCAATCCGAAAATAACCAAGCACAATACTGACAGTTGCTGGTCCAGAACGATAGTCAGAGAAGCAAAGACCGGCGCGGAAGTAATTGTGAGCCCGAATAACTGTCCCCTAAAATTGGGTGCGAATTTGCCAGTTAATGGTCAAAGTGTGAATATTCTAACGCTCTGAGATAAGTACGCCATGTAATTTTCCGAGACTGTTATAGATTAGTATTCTTCAAAGCCAAGTCTGTGATTTTGCGCATCGTCAAAAATCCTTCCCATGTTGCCATGCCTTCTCTTTGTTACTCATTTTATTCACTGACTACAGCAATATTGCTTTCCGAAGACGTTGTTTAAATATGAACCTTTAGTGAGGTGTGTATTGTGAGATCAGATCGTGCAGCGGTAACGTCGCCACAACTCACTGAGGCATTAGAAGGCTCAGAACTCACATTCTCGCCGTTATCCCCGACCTATTGGTTGACAAATCCATCCGTCCGTTCGAATACTCGTGGGGGCAGGGAAGAATAATTGGATTATGTGCGAGTCTAACCTCCAGCATTAGCGCCAAAGAACTGTGCCTTACTCGCGATTCGTTTTCGCTTGAAACGACTACCCACACCACCTCCGACATGACCCAGAGCAAAGGGGCAGCACCTTGAGTCGGCTTTGACCATGAAGAGCAGACTTACAATAGGCTTCTGTCCTCGCTATAACGGGAGCAATTTGCTAGAACGCGTCTTCGGATCTTCATTAGCAACTGCGGTTCTTGCGGATAAGTGCTCAGGCCAGACACAGCGTTTGATCGTCTATCGTGGCTGCCGAGCTTTGCTACACAAATGCCAACTTCCGCCTTCAGGTGGCCCAGGCTGCAACCGCGGATCATCAGGAACACCCTACGGTCCCAAATCGCCGCTTCCCAAAAAATGGTCAAACTTGAACGCCTCCCTTCTTTCCCACAAGGTGGGAGGGAAATGGCACGACGTCTGTGGACTTCCTTTCCTTACTCCAGCGGAGTTGGATCAGTAGTGAGGGATAAGACTTGCTTCGGTCCTTGTGTCAAGTCAGTACCTTTTCTTACTCCTCAGGTTTGTGTTCAAGGGAAGGGAGGAAGGCTTCATTAAAGGGTCCCATGGGGAATTTGTTGTCATTGATACTGCTACAAATGGGTTACTTGGTGCAAATCTTCTACCCGATCCCCCAGCCATCCAAAACTGTGGATGGCACATGATTTGGCGACATGCAAAGACCTAGATTGCCCCCTGCAATGCTCCTTCAGAAGCCTCGCCTACACCTGTGAACAAATTATGTGGCCTGTGCACACAGCCACCTCACGTTGTTGGTGACGACAGAAAATGACTTCGTCAGCTGCTGCTTAAGCACGCACATGGGTTTTCATCAGGCGGCCAGACAGGCGCGTACTTCTTCTGGATGAAAATGTGGACTATCCAATCAATAAGTTGATTCTAGGCGAGGCTCCAAAACCATCGCCGTCTCCACTAACTTCTCCCGTTGCGCTTTTAAGGAACGGAGTAGCCTACAACTTTGCGCTGGCTATTGGAAGCCAAACGCACTAGCTAACGAGGATGCATTCATGCTGCTCCACACAAACCACTGTATTGGACTGTCTCTGGGCGTCCAAGTGGTCTTCCCCTCTGCACGGCAAATTCAGATGATGGCGGGTGAACGTACCGTGACTGGACAGGGGAGACAGCTTTTGCTTTGCCATCTGAACTCTGTGCACTGTCGACAATGCTCCTCAGTGGCCACCTTCAAACGCCTAATGTAAAAGGCACTTGTGCTACCCAATTCGATGATGCACTTTTCGGCAGTGCATGGTTGGCATCGTGAGTCGTACAGAATCAGTGGATTCAGCACTAACCAGTGACAATCGAACCAGGCAAGTGGGAAACTGTCCCACTTTAACTAGTCGGATGGATCCCAAGGCCAACCATATCACCTAGGCATTGGTCGACCAACGCACTGGCAGTCGAAACAAACCGCATTTAGATTCGTCTGCCTCATACACTTTCAAGCCCTCCAAACAAACAGATTGACTCGGTAGGGTAATTAGTACAAGTGGACAGCCGTCCGGATGCCAAACTCTTTCCCGCCTGAGATAATTCTGAGCTCTTCTTCGTCACAGAACTAAATGTGAAACAATTTGTCCACTGCGACAGCCCAATGTGTGCTGAGTGCCTTCTCCAGTGTCAAATCGGACAAATCACTAGCGACAAATGGTGGTGCCATTCCACAATTTGCGGCTTTGGATAATGCGAATGGTTGGGTTACAGGTGTGCGCACGCTCCCACGAGGTGGCTCGGAGTTGGTGGGAGGCCGCGTTAGAATGGGCGAGGCTCAAATGTACCCCGGGTATGTGGTTATTTGCATCTTCGCGATACTTCAGGGCATGCCGAATTTGAATTTTGATAACAATTTTTGATGAGCATAAAAATCGATTTACGGTCGGTTGTCACTCACTTTATACTGACCGCTCTTAAGAAAACCGTCCAAGTGTCTGTGAGTCCCCGCCAAAGTGCGCTCAAGCCTATTAAACAGGAATATTGCGTTGCTCTTTCATGTGAGTGCTTCTACTTTCCTGATCCTGACCAATCTCCCCTTTGGTATTGCGTAGCTAAGACACTAATGTCCAGGCTTTTCGTCAGGCCACAGTTTGTCACGCAGGGCATGGTAACACGTTCCTCATCAGCTTATGATAATCAGTGTCGGGTCAGATCACATCTGGCTAAGCGTAGAGCATGTGGGTCCATTCCAGAGCTACATGGTCCGGCAGATTCCATCTACCTAGATTTATTGCTGTCTTCAGGTGCGGCTCATAGTCACTTTACCTAGATGCAACATTTTGCCAGTCATCCAGTAAGATGATTGCTCTTGACGGAGCCTGATTGCATCCGCGAAAGGATCCGAGGACCCAATGATGAGATTGGTTGTGCCGTAAACTAGGCCACGTGTAGAGACGATGGCTGAACTGCCGCGACATCGATTGCGATGTGTCATAATGTAGCAGGGAAAGCGTCGGGACTGTCTTTGCTGCTTCGATTCATAATTATGTGCTCATTTCGTGGTGGTTATCAGAGGTGTAATGGACAGTCGTAACGAACTTCGCTTAGAAAGTATGAATTATCGAAACGATGGCACGAAACCCACCAAAAGGCTCATCATGTAAACTTTGATTGTGTCTCCGAACATTCCAAGCATTGGGCACGGGTGAGTCGGTGTTGGAGTAATTGAGCAAATGGGCGGCCGCATCATTTGTGTACTTCGTACAATGAGATTGCTCTTGCTAGTTCGACTGCGTTGACACTTTAATACCACTTTCCAAAACGACTTTCCCCAACGATGCCCTGGGCATCTTGCTTCATCCATTTGATTTATTGGCGCTTTAGTGGCGTCTCTGCAAAACTGTAAGAACATAGCCCGCGAACAGTGGCAAGAGTGTTTCTTGTATCCGTCACACCTTGGGCGTTGTGCCTTACCACTGCACATTCGTGCAGCTGTTATCGGTCTTGGAGAAGAGAGGAATGTGCGATCTGTCCCTGATAAATGTGCCAAACTAGCACACGTTTAATAACCTCCTCAAAATGGTGCATCGGATGGCCGCACTTGCAGGCCCGGCGACTTTAATTCACTGGTCGAGGGTCAATATCGCTGGTCCCTATTTACACCCTTGCAGTTCGCTCGGCTTGCTGGACTCCACCAATCTTGCCGCGCCTTTCACGATTGAGCCAACTTAGTCGTGGGAGGGCGTGGCAGCGAGAATGAACGAGAGCCGCTCAACAATCACCCGTCACAACTGAGCAGCAGCCATTCAACCATGAGAGGCACCAAGGGGTAAGTAAATGTTTCGTTGAAAGGGCTCATCGTTTGCACTGCCAAACAAATGGGCTCTGCCCTTCTAAACAGCGCACATTTTTACTAAGTGTGCAGATGATAGGGCCGTGAAAACGAGCTATTATGCTGTTATAAGGAGTGACTGCAGTTTGCCCACTGTCTTGCCCGAAACTGCGATGTCTAGGCACATGCAACCCACTGGAAGGCTTTCCGCCCTTTCTCGAACCGGCTCCCTCCTGGTAGAACATGCGATAATTTAGTGTCTTGACGCTACGGGACATGGTAGTGTTCAGTGTGTGGACCGTCCGACGTGAAGAAAACGCAGAGGGGGCTGATTTACCGGTCCGACTCGAGGCAAGTGATCCGAAAGTCACTGTCGCGAATTTTGGCGAAAAACAATCTGTGTCTAGTCTTATGGTTCGTAGGGTGTTTCCACTTTTTGCTATCAGCTATATCAAGCAGTCGGAGACTCCGTAGTTGAAGACCACGCTCTACCAGTTGCAACCACCTTCAAATCACTCACAGCCAAGTTATGCAACCGAACCAATTGGAGGCAGAGGCTGGTAAACACATCACCAGGGTTCGATGCATAGACGATTCAGTAATTTGCTTAGTCGCAGCTCCGGCTCGGCGTTGTCGTCATGATCACTCCCAATTCGTTTGTAGATCGGGTCTTGTCAGGACTTTTCCCACACGGTCACCAGTGGAGGGCTGCCGGCGCATTTATAGCAATTGCATCAAAGGAAACTTTTACATTACAATGGAATCTAAGGCGAATGCCGGCTCGCCCTTGGCTACGCAGTTGCTGAGAGCATGTTCATCTCGTTCTCCAATCGACTCATTATGCACGGCACACCTTTGTGCACAACGGAGACTCGTTTATTGGAAGAACATTTACTGCTTCACTGTGTCGTCACCTCAACGGTAGCCTACATACTCGAAGGTGATTCGCCGTTACTCTGAAGTGTGGAATTCGACGAGAACAGCTATGCATGCTTGCCTCAAATACATGCCGGCATCAGAGGCATTCTGGTGGAAAATCTGGTGAAAGTTGTGGTTGGTGAGGCTGGTAGGGACGCTTGTCAAGCCAAGTCCACTGGCCGATGTGTTGATGCACGGTAATGGAAAAAATGCGTTGTTGAAGAACCCACCGCCTGCTTGAAGTGCACTTGCAGGCATCCACCTGCATGGCACATTCCGACTAACAACCGGTGCCTTCCAAATCGAGGTCTTCTAAGGTGAGCTGCCTTCACGGATGTCATGTCCACAAAATGCATTAATTATCAGCCGAAATGCACTTCTTGCTTTTGATCATCGAGGTGGAGCCCAAGTCATTTTAACATCCGCAGCCCACAGATGAAAGTGCCTTAATGCAAGCAAATCAAGCCACCATTTGATTTCTCGTCTAGGACCGATGTTGTTACTTGTGGAGATCTACAAGTTGGATGAGGATTCTATTCAACACAGCTTTCTCCAATACCATGATCAATGCATCACCAATGGACCTGTACTGGACATGCGTCTGTACCATCACTCCCCTTACGTTCTTCACTGTTTCCTTTCCAAGTTGGCCAACCGGGTGCGTGTGGTGATGTTCAACACCACTGAACCAAGTGGTTTCGTCTCCTGTCAGACCTTGTTCCCTCATGCTGTCATCCTCACTACTTTCTATTGTGGTTATTAATGGTGGATTATCCCTGAGTTTTGATATGGAGATGGGAAAGTCTTGAGGTGTATTGTTGGTATGCGTACAAAGAGGTCGAGGAGGAATCGCATGGGCGTCATTTTAGTGTTCATGTATGTGGGTAAAGGGATAAGGAATGGCAAAAAGAGGGCTCGTTCGAATGTTAGGGTGTGGCGTGGGCGTTTTCGGTTTAAGGTTGTGGGATTGGTGCCTCTTGTGAGTGCCAGTGCGGCAGCGTAGACGCTTCTGGCGCCTCTTCGTGTGACCTTGACCGACGCGAATGCGTTGTTATCTGTGCCGTCGAGCTTCTCAACCAAAGTCCCGCTAACTCAGCTGAAATCCCACATTCCTTCACCCACTGACGCTGGCTGGAGATGATGCACGCATTCAAGCATGTGTATCCCACACCGTATTTGACTTATGGGCATGTAACTTTCACAGTAAGTGAAGCACCGTTGTTGCTTGATGCAATTCACCAAATGAGGTTCTAGCTTGGAATCATCGCTTCAAGCGATCTTGCAGAGGCGATAGAGACGATCCTACATCCCTTGGTGATTTACCGCTGCCCATTTCCGATTGAGTGCATCGGATGCCTTCTGGATTGGAGCTGATGTGTCCATGAAGCACATTCTGCTCAATGACAACGTTCAATTAGGGCATGACCGGTAATACGAGGCTCATTTGGTGGAAAGAACGCTTAAGGTAGCTGCTAATATTGTGATAGTCAGAAGTGCCTCAATCATAAATCTGGCAGTACGTGTGTCGATGAATTTGGATCTCAAACGAGCAGCTATCCTAGCAGTCTGTGATTCGATCACGGTGTACGCTACTTACACCGCACACAGATCGACTCGGTGGGTTCTGATTTGAAGACTGCAGAAATGAAATCCATTTACACTTGCACCATTTGTTGTTCGATTGTAATTTGCTTGATTGCTGCCTCGTTTTGTAGTGGCCATAGGCTAGTGCAATCAAGCAATGTACCATGACTTGACCTTCCAATTATCCCCCTTATTCTCCCCACTTCCAATCTGCTGAGCATTAAAACAAAATGCACACTTTGCATCTACCATTACCAATGCTCTCTTCGAAACAGCAATACTATGCCTTTGAAGAAGTCAAGCAAAAATAAAGGGGGAAACTCACGTAAAATGAGCTAAGTGAGCCACCCCTAAGTCCGCTTCCCTGTAGCAGTTCTCAGCAAATAAACCTTAACACATATTGGCACCAATTGTCTACCCCACCAATGTCCGCTTTCGGCATGGACCAACTTCCACAGCCTTCCACAGGATGGCACCAATAATGTTATTATCTGTGAGCTACATGTCTCACTGTGCCCACAGATAGCATGACATGCATAATCGGCGTGTCTGAGAGTTACAAACTACCGAGTTCAGTCAAACTGAAGTCACCACATCACCAGGCCATACTCCGTTGTTCGACTTTTGCCCCCATCCACCTTGTCGCGGAAGAAGTGAGCACATGTTTGCAAACCTTTGCATTGAGCACGCCATTCACTCGCTCTGCTCTACTCAAATATTCGAATTACTTGTAATGATGCACAAGGTGGAGCTTGGATCGATTCCTTGAGCTTGTATTGCGGATGGAATCCTGCTCATTAGTTGCAGAACATGCTGCGAGTCTGCTCCAGATTTCGAATTGCTGAGTCTCCTACACGGCAGCATCCATTGCAGGCCAATTTTACTTAAAGTGGGCATCAGACACAATGGTCCGGAAAGCTGCGGCTGGAAAGCACAGTTCTATTGTCGGCGCCTCCGCTCACGATAGCTTATCGGCATGGCTTTAACTATCGGTTGGTCACATGAGGCGCATTAGCTACCTGCGCACGAGGTGACACGATGTAGATTTGTCCGGGTAATCCACGAACTGACCCTAAACGGTGGCAACGATGTAATGCATTGCTGACCTCATGATTTCGTGTCTCCATGACCATAATCACCAGGTCATCACTCGTGCAGGGCCAGCAAAAAACAATACAGTCTTCTATGACGAAATGCCTCTTCTTTGGCTTAGGCAGGCCACGTCGAAAAGGCACTGGGGTTTCTGCCCAGCACTAAACGATGTCGTGTAGAACAGCATCCAGTGCGATCCAGCTCCTCTCGTAACATGCTTCTGCCATAGGTGGGCAACGGCAAGAGGAGCATTGCGCCCCTCGACGATTGGGCTTGCTTTCGAGTGTGCATGATGAGCATTCCTCCAGTCCTCATTCCATTCAGTGAGGGATGTGTTTGCAATTTGTCTTTTTACGAAGACAAATAGCTGCATGCTCGTTTCGGCAATGGGAACTAGGGGAATATCCTTTGCCTCTAGTCCCAAACTTTCGAACACTTGCTGAATTGAGAGCCATCTAATCCTTCCAAACACGTCCTTAGAACTACCTCCTCACAACAAATAAGCAAAGATCAGACACGTTTAGTGTTGGTTCCGGTCTTTGCGACAGCCCTAACTGATCGACACATTACCAAAGCAGTGAGGGCAGGCTAATCTAATGCCTCTTGCCACTCGCGTTTTAATTTCGGGAGCACATCGACTGTTGGATGTGACAGAATGCAATATTTTGCCCACTCCATATCAGGCAACATTTAATAAGCGGCACCACTAGGTTGTTGTCAAAAGAAATTATAGACAATCGATTGGAGATTTGAATGCTTGCACTCAACCGCTGGCGCAGCATTTATGACATTGCTCGAAACTCTTGGGATCTAGCATCGTCCATGGCTTGGGGGCGGATTTCTGCAATACGTGGAAACGGTACCGCTCATCTCCTTCTGATTAGTGATGGATGCCTAGTCCTCGCACTCCAAAGTGTGCATGACGTCATTACTGGAGGTTTGGCCAGGAGACATTCCGCCCATTTGCACAATTGCACAACTTCCACTTCCTCAATTCACTCAGGCGCTAAATGGAGTCCATCACTCATTCCTTCTGGCTGCCCTGTTCCCCCTACAATTGAGTGTAGTCAGCTTTGGATGTGGCATAAAATCGACTTCTACTCCACACGCCCTTTCACCTCGACTTTGCACATCTCAATTCTAATCGCCGCCATGCATTAATCGCTTCATGGGGAAGACACAATGTCCATGCTCGACAAATTCCACTCGAGTGACTTCAGTAGAGCTTGGTCCATCTTTAAACACTTATGACTAACTAACGAAAATTTCTGCCTAAGTTCTGCTTCCCATCCCATTCCACTTCGCAAATGTCCCTTGCCAATTAATTATTTCCTTCATCAAATAGCCCACCTACTTTCCCTCAATGCCACTATCGCGCGAGCCAAGTGATTCCACTTCGCAAACTTAGCAGCCACGCTTATCAATGGTTATTCGCCTCCTGTTTGAGATTGCGACCTTTTGGCACCACATTAGAATCCTCGAGAGTTGCCTGTGAAGTGCCCAGCTTCTACAAGCGTCTGCATTTTTTGCAGCCTAGGATGTAGGCGATTTCGTCCACCAAATAATTCACATGTCCATGCTCTGTCTTTTTCAGTGGCCTTGGGGGCAAGCTAAATCCAATCGACGAACGTACCGTTTCACCTCGGCAACCGCATGCCCTCCTGGACCATTCCCACTTTAACTACCGTTTGCAAAAACAGACTCCTATCAGCAGCGATGAAAGGGGAGGACTGACGAACCAAATAATGGTGCAAAACAATTTTCCAGAAGCCTAGCAAGTTTTTCCAAGGACAAGGAACTTTTCAAATGATGGCTATGCATGGGTAATTAGAACTGTTAGAGCGCGTAGGACTGTTCCTGTGAGACGGTGGAAATGTAGGTGTGCACCGTCTTCAGCATGCAAGCGTAGGTTTGTACGGTCAAATATGCATAAGGCCATACATGGTTTCGACTTGCCGATTATCGCTAATTTAACATAGAGCTCTGCAAATACCCACATAACATCTCAAAAATTGTCATCGTAAGTAGCTCTGTAGGGTACCTACAGACAATTGCTAACATCCTTAACTTCTAGCTTTGAGCTTGGGCATGTGCTTTTTGTCAACGGCTTGACGAGACCAACCCGTATAAAAAATTATTTTGAAATCAGTAATCACGTTAATAGGCACATAAGCACTAATGCAAGCAGTGTCCACCACGTTTGGGAGCGATCGCCACCAGCACCACCATCTACAACATTCGATTGTAATCGGACTGCATTTTAACTGACTTTTAGTTATCTCTCGTCCTTTCCGCATTAGTGTTAGATAGCAAAGCTGTTCTGGACATTTTGGATTCTACGGGCGGTAGAAGGTAGGAACCAAGAGAAGCTGATTGATGGATATGATGAAGCTGGTGTGAAGAGGCATTCTTGTGCCCATACCATGTTGCAGAAATGAATGCGATTTATGGGAAAAATTAGGAAAGTTCAGCCCTCTCACCTGCCTTTTGCTCACTGTAGGCTGAGCAAACAAACACCAAATGAATGCGAAAATTCGTTTGTCACATATGGCATCAAGTCTATTTTATCGTTGGTTCAAGGTACCGATAAGACAGCAGTTTTGCGAAGTGCTTCGACTTATCAATGCTTCTTGTAGACTGTAGTTCCCTTTATCTACCTTTGCGCATTCATGTTTTCTCTGAACCATGAATGTTACATTGGTTCCTTCAGGAGGTCAAAGATCATCCCGACTACCGGGGAAGACGAGCACTGCTGCAGCAGTTTACTGTGAATACATTAATAACTACTTAATCGCAGCGAAATCGAGTATTTGAATATCAGGCTATCCTTAAGTCATAGAAAGGGAAAGGTGTGGAATGCACTC